>BQNB010097963.1:0-25263 GCA_026074375.1 Tanacetum coccineum | reverse complement strand
GAGAAACAACATGAGAATTTTGAGAAACACTAGATAACGCACTTGAATGACTCGGATCCATATAACCTGATAATAAATCAAAATAAGCAAATAAGCTAGCTTATTTTTCAGATAATAATAATAACATACGCTAATTCGCAAAAAAAATCTAAAAATAAAAAATATATAAACTGAGCAGTTGAAACTAACCTGATGTTAACAAATTAAAGAAGGATAAGATCAATTGAAGAAGATGATGATCGATTGAAGAAGACTGATGTAAAGTTTTAACACACGTAAAAAAATATATATAAAATATAAACTTAAGAGAATAATTAAGAAAACTACCAAGTTACCCTTGATAAAATTCACTCTCAAAAATATATATAATATAATATAAAATACGTATATTAAACCGGGTAAGTATGATCACCCGGGTCGTTTCCCCAACGACTAGTGAAATTGAGACCACGTTTTAGGTTTGGATCCTGATTTGAATGAAGCAAAGATATTTGATTTGGAAAGATTTAAAATGAACAATTAAATAATTACGGAAACACAACTAAAATGGACTAAAATTTTACCCTAAAAATGTAAACTAAAATTTCACTAAATAAAGAAAAAGTGTCGAAAATTATTAAAAATAAAAGCCCTAATTTTTATCTTTTTATAAAAGTTTAATTGAACTAATTAAAACCTAACCCTAACTATTAATTAAAACTTAATAAACTAATTAAGAACTATTCTTAGGGACTAACTGTGAAAAAGTTTTAAGGACTAACGGGCTAAATTATTTAATGGGCAAGGGTTAACTGAGAAACGACTAAAACAGGAAAATTACACGAATGGTCCCTGAGGACTTACCCCGACAACAAACTAAGTCCAATTATAAGCTCAAATTCTAAAAGTGCTTATCACTAAAAACTTAAAAGAGCAAAGTTGTAAAGGAAGCTAGGGAGAACAACTTTAACAAAAGCACTATGGGCTGAAACTCACAAATAAGCTCTTAAAAGGGCTTCTAAATAAGTTGTTACAGAAACTAGGGGTTTGGGCTATGTTTTACTAAAACAGCTATAAAATGCTCAAATAAAGCTCAAATCTAAAACGGAAAAATGATCTAGAAAGCTTATGATGTGCTTAATCTAAAAATGCAAAGAAATATAACCTAGAAGTACTTTTAAACTATTGAAATTAAGCATGAACTAAGCAAACTCTTGAAACTACTTATAATTTATCTAATTAAGCTATAAAATCCAGACTCATAAGCTAAATTAACAAATTTAAACCTTAAACTACCTAAGTACTGTTTTTGGCTTTTTAACTTTTTGATAGCAAAATTAAACTATGTAAATAAGCTAAAAAATGTAATCTAAGACTTATTCTATATTGAGCTATGGCTATTCTTAGCCCTACTTAAATTTAGGATCCTAAATCCTACTCTTACTTAACTAAAAATTAAGCCAAAGGTGGCAGTACTAACTTGTGAAGGCAGTACTATAGTGTAAGTATCAGCAGTACTAACTTTTTGTTAGTACTGGTGCCCTTTGCACAGCTGTAAACCAAGAGTGCAGGTTTCCTAAGGGAAATCCTGCACTAAGACACACTCAAATAGAGTGTTTAAACAAAGTTCAAGCAAGTTCTAGCCCTTGGAGGCTTAGATTAACAATTGCACAAGTGAAATTCAAAAGAAAGTTCCCCTGGTGCTAGAATCAACATAACAAACCATGACTTTTTTAATCTAACTTATAAAAGCTCTTTGCCTAATGATTTTAAATGAAATCTAAGCTGACTTAAACAATTTCAAAAACTTACTTTGACTTTGGGAAGTCAAAATAGCTTAAACCAAACACTACTTTTAAGACTACGCCATTTATGATTAAGCTACTACTTTGAAATCTAGTAAACAAGTGCTTAATACTAGACAATTAACAGATTAAAATTACTTTAATAAGCATGATTTAACAACTAAATAAGCAATAATCTAAGACTTAAGCTAAACTGCCCTGGTGTAAAAACAAAGATAATAAGCCATATCTTTTGAAATTTTAAACTCTAACTTAAAAAAACTAAATAAATGAAAAACAATTCTTAAATAAAAATCAGCTCGACTCAAACAAGTTCACAAGTAATTTTTGACTTTTAGAGGACAAACGACACTTAAGTCCCAAACACTCCTTAAAAACTATGACAGAATATTGAGCAAGAGCTTTAAGTTGAAATTTAATGAACAAGTATTAACTAACCAGACAATTAACATATAAGAAACTACTTTAAAAAGCAGGATTTAACAACTAAAATACAATAATCTAAGATCTATACTATTTTACTAACTTTTTAGGTTTTAGAGGTTTTTAAGACAATAATTTGAAAATCTATGATTTAAACTAAGAAAATTAAAACAGATAAGAAACTATGAAATTTAGCTATATATCACAAAAAAAGCACTAAAATCCAAAGAGAATAAGCAAATAAGCAGATCTAAACATAGCAAGCAATAATATCATTATTTAAAGCTAGAATTAACAGGAAAAATGAAGAGAGACTTCCAACCCCTCTACTAAACAAGAGGACCAATAAAGCACACAAGCTCCCAAGCTTATTAGATATAGCAAGAGTAAAAGTCCTTGGATCTCTTCTAATTAAGATCCCCTTCCAAAAGCTCTAATCCAAATAGATCCATGATAGATTTAAGCTGATTTAAGGTTTAGGTAAGATTAATTCTGAATTCAAATAGCTCTAAAATGAACTTATTAGCTTATTTAGGCGAATTAGCTTATTAAGAGAGCTTAGGAAAAAGAAACTTGGAGAGATTTAGAAAAACTGAATTTCATTAATAAAAACTTGCTTACAGTACTTTTAAAGGAAAATTACAAGATTAAAACATCATTAAACTAAGAATTTGAAATTTAAGCTACAACTAGATAAAAAAACTACTAGTAGATCTCGATCGGGTGTGTGTGAGAAGTGAGGCTCTATTTATAGGTCCTGAAAGAAGCTTCTAGGATCTCTAGCCCTGCCCTCCAATCTTTCAATCTCAACCAATCATTTCTTCAATCATTTGAGCTTCTATTGTGGCCGTTGGATTGATTTATGGACTCCTGAAGATTGTCAAGCTGTCATTCTTTGATGTGACGTTTGTGCTTCTTTTGTGAGTGTTTTAGCACAAAAACCCACATTCCATTGTGCTTTCTCCATTGCTACGTGGCCTTCTTTGATGGGGATTGGCCAATGGGAGGGTTTGGTGATGTAATTCTCTGCCATGTCAGTCCTTGTCAACCGAATTGTCCTTTGTACCCTCTAATTTTAAAAACCCCTTTGTTTTGAGCCAAGGGCACATTTGGGACGATGATGAACAGTGAATGGGATTTACCCGCCCTTTTTATAACTGAAAAGGGTAAAAACTCGTTTGAACTTTGGGAAATAACAACTTCAGTCCTTGTGTTTCTTTTCTTCTTTTCTTAGTTATAAAAGGGTTTGGGAATTTGCAAGATTGGCCCTTGTGGTTGTTATAAAAGGGCATGGGCTAGGGATTTGGGCTTTGAATCTTTGGCTTCTTTTTGAACTCTTCTGATTCTCGTGTCCGTGCTTGCTCGTTTTTGACTGTTTTCTTGTGATTTTTGACTTATCCGTACCTTCACACACAAAACACAAATACAAGCATATTTTTGCCATTTTTTGGTCAGTTTTGGGTTTAATTGGGTTATCTTAGGCATAAATGGATATGTGTATTCTACACTTATCAGTGGGCATTCCTTTGTTGTTCTTGATTCTTATTAATTTGATTCGTATTTCGTATGATATTTGTTTAGCAGGCTCTCGTGATTCATTTCATTCATTCTTTTGTCTTATTACCTTTTTTTTATTATTATATCTGTTCACTGAGCGTTAGCTTAGCCGCATTTTCTTTTCTTGCGGCATGTAATAAGCAGGAAGATGGGATTTGAGTTTTGAGAGTATGAAGCTTTTAGAGGACCGACCCTTGATAGATTTTCTTTGTTTAGATTTATGTATAAGACTTATTTCGTTTGAAGATCTCTTTTCATTTAGAGTTTGTTGGAATTTAATACATTTGGAAGTCATTTTGTTACATGACTTAGTATTTTTATTTAATAAATCTTCCGCTTGCGTTTATATGTTTTGATATGACACCATAATGTGACTCTTGGTCTCTTTATCAGAGCGGGATGTTACAATTGTCGTATCAGAGCCAGGTTACGCCCTGTAGAACCTAGGTTATGACTTGTGAGGATTGGGTAGACATTAGGTTCCTTTTGATATGATCGCTTCCTTTTGTATTTTGATCTTATCTCTAAATCGTCTTCGCTGTTTCATTTGTTGATTCCATAGATGGTCGGCACAAGTGGATCTACACCCGAATTTTTGGGTCCTGCTTTTGAGGCGGCGGTGCAGCGAGTAGTTGATGCATTGCTACCTGGTCTCACTACTCGGCTCACCAATGAGATCCTTCAGAATGGCACTAGGGGAAGTGGTGACCAATCTCCCACCATCCACACCTGGTTAGAAAGGTTTGGGAAATAGAAGCCTCGATCTTTTTGCGCCGCAACCACTCTAGTTGATGCTAAAAACTAGATTGCTCACATTGAGAAGATATTCGAGGTTTTGGGATGTACTGATGAATTCAAGGCTAGGTTGGTAAGTTAAAAGTTAGAAGGAGATGCTCTCAATTGGTGGAAGGATTTTAAATAAGACAAAGTAGGTGAGACGTATGTGGCTACCTTGTTATGGAAGGATTTTCGTGACATCTTCTTTTTGCAGTACTTTCCTAGGTCAGAGAAACAAAAGTATGAGAGGGAGTACCACACGATTCGTCAGAGAGACAGAGAGACCAGTGGTGAGTTTATGAAGAGGTTTCTCAGGTTGGCAGGTTTCATGGGTAAGAAGGCAGGTCCTCCGGAGGAACAAGCCAAGCATTTCAAGTGGGCACTTTGTGATTAGATTCTAGATGGTATAGTGAACATGGAATTTACTGATGTGGCTCAAGTGGCCAATGCTGCTAGGAACATTGAGATTCTCTATGAGAGGTCAAGTTAGAATAACAAGAGAAACCGTGACGGGGACCGTATTTGACCGACCGCTCAGGGTAGCAATCAGAGAGGGTATGATCAAAAGAGGTATGACGGGCGTGGTTATGACAGGCAGGGTAACAATCAGAGGGGTTATGATCAGAAGGGTTATGACGGTCGTAGTTATGACAAGCAGGGTGGCAACAGTAATCAAAAGTCATGGCTGAACCGAGGTCATCAGTAAAACCGTTCTTCTGGGTCTTCAGTTCAGAAAGGATATCCGGACTATGCCTCCTCTCCTCCATGTGACACATATGGGAAACTTCATCCGGGAAAGGCATGTCATAGGGTTACTAGAGTTTGTTTCACTTGTGGTTCGACTAGGCATATGGCCAGGGATTGCCCTAAGAATGATGGAAACGGTGGTAGAGGAAATAGGAACAACAAGCAACCTACTACTAAGGGGCAAGTATTTTCTTTGACCAAGGATCAGGAAGCTAACTCTTCATGTACCGTTTTGGGAACTCTCTTGTTAAATGGTCGTGTTGTTTTTGTCTTATTTGATACTGGTGCAACACATTATGTGGTTTCGGTTTCATTTGCTAAACACATTAGCATCTCCCCTACGCTACTTAATTATACCTTATCGATATCTACGCCTATGAAAAGTCTAGTGATCATTGACCACAAATATCAAAACTGTCTGCTTAGATTTGATGATAAGATTCGTTCTGCTAATCTGTTTCCTCTGGATATGAATGATTTTGATATTATTCTTGGTATGGATTGGTTGACTGAGCATCAAGCTACAATCGACTGTCATACCAAACGTGTCATCTTTGGTGATCTGGATAACCCTGAATTCATCTACCATGGCTCCCAGCTTGGTAAGCCTATCAAGATCATTTCTTCTTTGAAAGCTCGTGCATTAATCTCGCATGGTTGTGAAGGTTTCTTAGCTTCCATTAAGGATACTTCGTTGGATGGGCCTCACCTTGAGATTCATCTAGTTCTTCGGGATTTTCCTGATGTATTTCCTGAAGAACTTCCGGGAATACCACCTGAACGTGAAGTTGAATTTAGTATTGAATTGATTCTAGGGACTAAACCCATTTCTAAAGCTCTATATCGTATGGCACCAATTGAATTGAAAGAATTGAAGGAACAACTTTAGGAACTTCTAGAGCGTGGTTTTATTCGTCCGAGTGGATCTCCGTCAGGTAGCTCCTGTTCTATTTGTAAAAAAGAAGGATGGTAGCATGAGGCTATGTATTGATTATCGGGAGTTGAACCGTGTCACTATTAGAAACCGTTATCCCCTACCTCGAATCGACGATTTGTTTAATCAGCTTCAAGGTGCGAAACTTTTCTCCAAATTGATTTAAGATCTGGTTACCATCAGTTATGGGTGAAAGGGCAAGATGTTCCTAAAATTGCTTTCTGTACTCGTTATGGTCACTATGAATTTCTTGTGATGCCGTTTGGACTGACTAATGCTCCTGCTGTATTCATGGACTTGCTCAATCATGTTTTCCATGAGTATTTGGACAAATTCGTCATAGTATTCATTGATAACATCTTGGTGTATTCGAAGATGAAGGGGGAGCATGAAGATTATCTTCGTATTGTGTTGGGGACTTTGCGTCAAAAGAAGCTTTATGCGAAATTTTCAAAGTGTGAATTCTGGTTGGGGCAGGTTGCGTTTTGGGCCATATCGTATCTGCGGATGGTATTACCATGGATCCTGCGAAGGTTGATGCTATCACTAAATGGCCAAGACCGACAACAATAACCGAGGTTAGAAGCTTCTTGGGTCTTGCGGGCTACTATAGGAGATTTGTTGAGGGATTTTCACGTTTGGCTTACCGTTGACGAAGCTTATGAGGAAAGGTGGAAAGTTTGTCTGGGATGAAGAACGGGAAAAGAGTTTTGAAGAGCTGAAAAAGAGATTAGTTTATGCTCCCGTACTTACTCTTCCTTCTAGCACTGGTGGTTATCAGATTTATAGCGATGCTTCGAAGAAAGGCCTTGGGTGTGTACTTATGCAACATGGTAAGGTTATTGCTTATGCATCGAGACAGCTAAAATAGTATGAGGCGAATTATCCTACACATAACTTAGAGTTAGCGACAGTTATATTTGCTCTTAAGATATGGAGACATTATTTGTATGGGGAAACTTGTGACATCTTTACCGATCATAAGAGCCTCAAGTACATCTTTACCCAGAAAGAGTTGAATATGAGGCTGAGACTTTGGTTGGAGCTTCTCAAAGATTATGACATAAACATTCAGTATCATCCTAGCAAAGCTAATGTGGTGGCTGATGCACTTAGTAGGAAGTCGGGATTCTTGGTGAATCTCAAGATTGAGCCTGAAATCCTCAAAGACTTAGAACTCATGGAAGTTGAATTGTGTATCCATGGGTATGATGGTTATTGGGCCAGCTTGAAGATTGAACCTAACCTTATCTTACGGATTAAGGAAGCTCAGAAGGAGGATAGCGAGTTATGGTCTATAATACAAAATTTGGAGGAGGGTAAGCAGACGGAATTTCGGGTGGACAATGATGTTGTGATTTGGTTCGATAATAGGTTATGTATTCCTGATGATCCCACTCTTCGAGAAGCTGTGTTGTCAGAGGCTCATAGTTCTCCTTTCTCTATTCATCCTGGTTCTACCAAGATGTATGGGGATTTGAAGCAGAATTTCTGGTGGAATGGTATTAAGCAAGATGTAGCTACGTTTGTGGCAAAGTGTTTAACATGTTAGCAGGTGAAAAATGAGCATCAACATGCAAGTTGTCTTCTTCAGCTCTTATATATTCCTGTTTGGAAATGGGATGAGATTTCCATGGACTTTGTGACAAGACTCCCTCACACACAAAAGAAGAATGATGCAATTTGGGTAGTGGTTGACCGTCTGACTAAGTCAGCTTACTTTTTACCTATTCGGAAAGACTATTCGGTTAGTATACTGCAGAAATTTTTCAGAAAGAGATTATTCGATTACATGGCACACCGGTAGCAATCGTATCTGATAGGGATCCGCGTTTTACTTGTCGCTTTTGGAAGGGTTTACAAAACGCTTAGGGGACTAGACTCAAGTTTAGTACGACATTTCATCCTCAGACTGATGGACAGACGAAATAGACCATTCAGACCTTGGAAGATATGTTGAGGTCTTGTGATCTTGAATAGACTGGAAATTGGGATGAGTATTTGTGCCTTGTAGAGTTTGCGTACAATAACAGTTGGCATGCTAGCATTAAGGCAGCTCCATTCAAGCTTTTGTATGGACGAAAGTGTAGGGAACCTATCTGTTGGAATGAAGTTGGTGAACGACTCATTGAGGGTCTGGAATTGATTGAGGTGACTAATGAGAAGGTCGCCATTGCTAAAGAGAAGCTTAAGGAAGCAAGGTCTCAACAGAAAAGTTATGTTGATCGTCATAGGAGAGAGTTGGAATTTAATCCTGGGGATCGTGCATTTCTTATTGTGTCTCCGTACAGAAGTATTAGACGTTTTGGTATTAAGGGGAAATTAAGTCCAAGATTTATTGGTCCATTTGAAATCTTAGATCGTATTGGTGAAGTTTCCTATCGTTTGGCGTTACCTCCGCAATTATCTCATGTGCATAATGTGTTTCATGTATCGCTTCTGAAAGGTTACAATTATCACCCGCTTCATGTGGTTTCGTATCCGTTAGATCAGATTCGTAAAGATTTGTCTTTTGTCGAGGAGCCTGAGGATATTTTAGACCGTCAAGATCTAGTCATGAGAAATAAAACCATTTCGTTCGTTAAAATTATTTAGAAGAACCATCCCGAGCGTGAAGCTACTTGGGAGACCGAAGAATCTATGCGAGCTAGTTATCCTCATTTCTTTCCGTAATTCAGTGCGTTTCGTTTAATCTTCCTATTTCGAGGACAAAATTTTCTTTTTAGAGGGGAAGAGTTGTAAAACACAAAAATTTGGTTTATATTTTTATTTCACCATTTTGAATATAACCTAAGTTTAAATATTAAGTCTTTAACATTAAAACCTTAGGTTATATTTGTTTGTACATTATAAATTCATAACATAAGGTATTTTTAAAAAAAATATATTTTCTTATTTTAAGGATATATGGCCAGCCCCCTTTTATTTAGTATGATATCTTTATTTTTTTTACAAAACCTATTTTAAGTATTAAGTGTAAAAGGATTAGAGCAAATATTGTGTAATCTGCTAAAAGAATAGGAAATTTTTGTCTCCCTCTTTTCTCTCATTTTAGGCCGGCTCTATCCCTCTCCATCACCATTCGCTCTCAAAATTTTTACTCCAAAAGTGTTTTTTCAAGCCTTACTATTTTTGGTGTGATTATTGGCTTTAGTTCTTTGGTATTCTTGTTCTTGTGATCCTCTCCATCTTGATTCCATAGGTATTCCATGTTCTTTTGATTCATTCCTTGTGTCACCATGATTATACATAAGTTTCTACATAAAATCATAGAATTGTAAAAGGAAAACATGTGTAATAATCTTGTAAAATTCTTTATGATTGAACCTGAAATAATCTTGTTAAAATCATGTTATGAAACCCTAGATAATCATTAATAATGTTTTAATGAAAACCTACAAGATTAGAAACCCTAAAACATGTTTTTATGAGGAGGATTGGTAAGAATTAGGGTTTATATGTCTTTATGTTTCTGTCCAGAATTTTGGGTCGTGTTGATCGGGGTATAACTTAGTGATAAAAACGAGTTATGACATGATTCTTGAGCCTAAAGTTAAATTCAAAGAGTCTAGTTTCTGGAAAAGTGGGGCTCACGTCAATTGGAGGTCGGGAAGGTCGATTTTTAATTTTTTTAAGATTAAGTATCGAATCTGGAATTTCTGTCCAAAAAATTCAGTAGTAGTATTTGATTTTTAGTTCTCAAACCGTAAAGAGTTGGCCTCAAAAATTCCGAGCTGCATCTCTGCTATGATATTAGCTACATCCATTGTTTTTTCAGAATTTTACGAGTTGGTTTACGTAGGTTTTGCTGGTAAACTTTCGAACGTACCAAGGTCAATTTCATGGATCAGTTTTAGTACATGATGGTTTAAAGGGGTAATTAATACATTGGTATAAATTCTACAAATATTCATAGACATACTAGACACATATGGGAAACTATGTGATTTTTGGTAGAATTTTTAGAGGTCGTTTAATGTGTCTATAAAATTAGAAACCAACTCTTAAAAAGTTCACAGATTCTAAAAATTAAGAAAACCCTAATTAGGTTTCATTAAGTGCTATAAGTAGTAAGATTTAGCATTATGAACATATATTAAATATATATAAATTATATTAGGTATGGATTCTTGTAGATTTAGTGAAGAGGGAGTGATCTCTTGTCTTTGTGTTCTTTCTCTTTGTTGCGTGTTTGTTAAGGTACAGATATTTCGTCCTTTTAGTAAGGATACCTCATGACTTGATTCTCATTTGTTTCAGCTACTTTGATTCGTTTTGATATTCCGTCTTCTGATTTGCTATCTCCGTACTCATGACTCATGATAGTCGTTGTATTCTGTTTGATTTGATTATTCGCATTCATGCTGATTCCTTTGATCTTTGTTTGATATGTAATTAGATCCGTTATCTTGATTGAATTATTGGTAACTTATTCAGTTTGCGTAAATCTTTGCCTAAGCTATTCGAACTAGTCATGGAGGTACCATGACCTTGTCATTGATGCACCAATGGCATGACACTATCTGTGGCGGTGTGATTGGTCCACGGCGTTCCCTTTTGAATGATGGCCTTTGATTATTATTAGCTTACATATGTATGTATACTCGTCATTGTACTTATGTATATGGATATGACTTTGTTTTGCAGAGAGCGTATGGATGCATCCTAGGTACTTTGCTCCATTCAGTTTAGGTGAATGGTTGTGTGTGTGCTATACACCCCATATCATATTTGGTACATCAGGAGTTGCAAATCCTGTGTACAACTTATTATGTGGCTATATGATTATAGCTGTCTAGAGTCTATTCATGTATCATGTTTAGACATTTATCTGAGCTCGTGGGCATTCTTTTGTTGTTTTTGATTCTTATTAATTTGATTCGTATTTTGTATGATATTTGTTTAGCAGGTTCTCGTGATTTGTTTCATTCATTTTTTTTGTCTTATTACCTTTTTTTATTATTATATCTGTTCACTTAGCTTTAGCTCAGCCGCATTTTCTTTTCCTATGGCAGGTAATAAGCGGGAAGCTGGGATTTGAGTGTTGAGAGTAGGAAGCTTTTAGAGGACCGACCCTTGATAGATTTCCTTTGTTTGGATTTATGTTTAAGACTTATTTTGTTTGAAGATGTCTTTTCATTTAGACTTTGTTGGAATTTAATACTTTTGGAAGTCATTTTGTTACATGACTTAGTATTTTTATTTAATAAAGTTTTCCGCTTGCGTTTATATGTTTCGATATGACAATAATGTGACTCTTGGTCTCTTTATCGGAGTAGGATGTTACATTGATTAAAACTATAAACTATTTTTAAAACAATTTATAAAACTAGATCTAAAAGTAAATAAGCAATTGAAAATTTTAAGTACTAAAAAGCTTTTATACATACTAAACTAAATAATAAGCTCTCAAAAATAAGGGTGCTCAAGACTTAAAGAATAAGCTGAGTAGAAGAATCATGACACCCTTTTAGCAATTCGAATCAAGCATATGCAAGAAATAAGCAACCAAATAAGTAAAACAAGAAGACAGAATGAAATAAGCAAAAGCTTATTTGGATAATATAAGCTTAGATCTAAATCTTATAAGCCAAAGGAAGGCTTATTTGAAGTAAGAAATAAGCTATGAGAAAGCTAGAAGCAACAATAAGCCAAAATAAGCTTAAAAAGAAAAGAAAATAAAATAGAGGATTAGAAAAAGAATAAGCCATAAGAAAATAAACACTTCAATCTTCAAAACATCTTCAATAATAAGCTCAAAAGAGTTGATTACAATAAACTAAATAAGCTAAAACTATACTACACTACTCCTAAAACTAACCTACACTACTATGAAAATAAACTAAATCTAACACCCGTCTGTTGATGTATCTATTTATAAGGCCCAAGTCCAAAGGGTGTTTTAGTAATTTGTAGGGATAAAACGTGTAAACGAAATTTCCTCGAAAACCTCCACCGCTAATGATTGGCATAAATTATAACAACCTCAGACGTTTGCCAGCGAATTCAAACCCGATCCTCCACTGAAAAGATTACACGTGGCCTCTTTATTTGCGTCTAAATAATGCATGCACATTACTCGTTTGTACCCCTCAACTGAAAACAAATTATAAGTATTTCCTCTGCCACGTGTCACAGGTCGATTGGTTTAGAAAATTATAGTGGGAGCTCACGTGACAATTGTTGAATTATTTAAAGGTACGTGGGATCATAATCAACTCCTAGCATCAAATTGATATATCAAAGTATGTTGGGCCTATGTTTTGCAATTCATTTACTGGGCCGAAAGTTGCAATACAAATGGGCCTAGTCATTTCATTATTTTTGCTGGGCTTAGTTGTTAACATGTCTTGAACCATTAATAAGTATGGGTCAGTCCGACCCATATAAATGGTATCGGGACGGCCAAATAAAAGATGAAAGCATCGTTTGACTCGAAATTTTCGTGCTCTTTCCAATGGCATGCTCAGAGCATTTTTCCGACTTCAAATAATAAGCAAGCTTGCTAGAGTCAAGGCCAAAAATCGCCGTTTTCGCTTCGTTTTCGATCCTTAGTACATCCGAGACATAAAAACACAATACAAACATATTTGCAAGATAATTAACCATATTTTAGTGTTTTTAGTCCAAATAAAAGTGTTTTTCGGGGTATAAATGATGTGTGTTTAAGCACACATCACTCAATTACTTCACTTAAGCAAGCTAAAGGTTATATGCAAAAACTGAACTGACATTTAACATATGAAAGTTTGTTCAGTTTTGGATGAAAGCGCTGAAGCTTCAGTTTTCTTCAGTCAGTATTGAAGCTTCAGGTTTTGAATCAATGTTCAGCATACCTAGTTCAACAATTAATCTTTTTAAAGCTGGCTCATCTAGAGGCTTAGTGAAGATATCAGCAAGTTGATATTGAGTGGGAATGAAATGGAACTCAATGTCCCGTTTGAGAGTATGATTCTTGATCTGACATTAATAAGCTTTGTTTTTTTAGTGTAGAATTGGATTGTTATGGGTAACTTTTCATATATGATATCATAGTCAGTTAGTTGACTCTTTATGCATAGTATGATGGCACAACATCCAGCAGCAGCTATATCTTCAGCTTTAGTTGAGAACATAGCTACATATTCTGCTTATTCGCACTTCAGCAAACAAGCTTGCCTTCAAGCAACTGACAAGCATCTAAAGTGCTTTTTTTTATCCATGTTGCATCCAGCACAGTCAGAGTCTCGGTATCCTTTTAGGTCAAGACCTGAACGTTTTGGATAGTGAAGACTAAGACTGGATGTACCATTTAGGTACCTAAAAATTCTCAACAGAAATAAAGTGGGATTCCTTATGTTTGCTTGATGTCTTGCATAGATATCAGTTGAGAATTGAATGTCAGGTCTGCTTGCAGTTAGGTTCAATAGTGATCCAATCGTACCTCTACATTGAGACTCATTTACAACTTCTCCATTGAGATCAGGTCCTAACATGTTAGAGGGCACAATTTGAGTATTCACTGATGAACCAATTTTTTCATACTTTCTCAGCAGATCTTTTAATTATCTTTCTTTGTTGATGAATAGCCTCTTTTAGATTGTTTAATCTAAAATTTGAGGAAGTAGGTGAGGATACCTATCATGCTTATTTCGTATCTTTGAGTCATCAGTTTAGCAAACTGTTTGCACACCTTTGTGTTGGTGGACCCAAGGATAATATCATCAACATGAATTTGTACCAAAATCACATTTGTTTGAGTTTTGTGGATAAACAAAGTGTTGTCTATCATACCTCTTACAAAATTATGTTCAGTGAGATAGGTTGAGAGTGTTTCATACCATGCTTTTGAAACCTGTGTAAGTCCATAATGGGCTTTGTCTAATTTTGCAGACATTGTTGAGGAATTCATTACATCTCAAAACCTAGAGGTTGTTTGACATATACTTCTTTTAGTTAACCATTGAGGAATGTATTATTGACACCCATTTGATAAAATTTGATGTATATGAATGTGGTAAAGCAAGAAAGATCCTGTTTGCTTCAAGTCTTGCAACTAGAGTATGATTTTATCATGATTTATGCCTTATGATTACAATGTAAGGTTCATTCTTTATTGAAACGAATTGAAATTGTATCATGTGCTGAAGTATCTTCTATTTGGAGAGGATAAGAGTTCAGAGATCTGAACATCTTTAGTTTTGTGAGGTTATCAATGAAATTAGTTTTCATTGGTGTTTTTTTTGTTCAAACTGATCATCATTAATGAGTTCATCAGTTTGAAATGGATGATCAGTTTTGATCATTGTGATCAATTTGATCATTTTAACCATATTGAGGTGATAATTCTGCTTTAATAACAGTGGATTTTTTTCATAAGGTTTTATGAAGAATTCTCAGTTGTTAAAAGCATTTCAGAGTTAATGTTGTGGAACATTTACTTTCCTTCCCTTTTTGAAAACTATACCATAACCATAACCTTCAATGGTGTATGTGGAGTTATTTCCATACATTCCTTCAGGTCCTGGTACATCCCATATTTGTGCAGGTAATATATGTTTTGAATGACAGTTGTTCAAATGTGATAAAGATTACATGATGTTACACTACACAAAATAGGATCAAGATGGGTAGTTTTGTTTAGAAACCCACCTTTTAGTGGGAGTCTTTGATCTTAGAGCACTTGATGATTCAATCTTACTTGCTTTGAAAGAATCAACTTTCTTATCTTAAAGAGCTTCTCTTTTCCTGAACCACTCAATGTCATTGTAATCAAATGGGGTATGAACATTGCTACCACATGTTTCACAGTTCTTTGTGACATGTTGAGGGTTTCTAGGTTTGATTCCTCTTCTTAGAGAAATAATCCTGTTATGACCATGAGTATTCTGATCATAGCTTCCACATATTTCACATATCGGATATTATACATAATCATCGGATTTATGATCATTATATCCACAATGTATACAGGAAGAAAAAGGTATTGCTGGCCTTGCAAGTATGGATCATGAGGAAGATTCACCTTGACCATTATGATACTGATTTATATTATTGGAAGACATAAATTCAGCATGATCACATGTTCTGTGATTTGTTCTCTTGCACTTTTTACAAAACAAGACTTCATAATAATTCTCAGAGAAATGATTATTTTGTCCACACAATTCACAATTCATTTTAAATTGAGTTTTGTATTTGTTTTGAAGTGCTTTGGTAGGAACCTGTTGAGAATTCTTGTTTCTGAAGTAAGATGATTTATTCTTGCTAATTTGTAATTTTAGTTCATTAAGTTCTTTCATTACAATAGCTAAGGGAGGATCATCTTCCATTTTTACATTTTTTAACTTACTAGCAGGAGCTGAGTTAGTATTAGAAACTGAAGAACTTTTGTTGCCTCACTAGGTATTTTGGCCTAGAGCTGGAGGTATCTTTAGTGAGTTGGTCAATTCCTAAGATTTTCTTCTTTTGAGTAGGAATTTGTTTACTGGTACACTGATTAACTTTATTTGAATTGTTTAGCCATGCTTCTGTAATAGAAGTTAGCTCTTTCAGTTCATTTCTTAAGTTTTGATTCTCTTTGAGAATCTCAGTGTTTACATGTTGCATGGTTAGAAGATCAAGCTTTGCTTGCTTTAATACCGAGAACTGTTCTTTACATGTATTTAGTTCTTGAATAAGATTTCTATGTTTTGACATGAGATTGTTTATATGTTCTTCAATATAGTTTAGATCAATACACAGATAATCTAGAAAGGATTTTCTATCATCATTATCTTCCATTTCAAGAAGAGTGTGTACCTTTTTCATGGAGATCTTAATCCAATCACCATTTCTGGCACTTTCTTTGCCAACAAAAACTCTTTCTTCATTAGTAAGAGCTATAAGAGCTTTAACTTTAGTTACCTCATTGTCATCAGATGACACTTATTCTTCATCCCAATCATATGATTCAGCAATTAGACCTTTGTTTTTCCTGATGATGAACTGGGAGCTGAGCCACTAGAATTGAGGAGGGCTAGTTTAGCTTTGACTTTGTTGTACTTTGCTTTAAAGTCTTTGGTATGCCTCGGTTCAGGTTTTTGTTCAGATGAATGGAGAAGTTTTGGTTGAAAAGGTGACTGATATGAAGGAAATGATGTCTTTGACCAACAGTCTCTTGTAAAATGATCATTCTTGCTACATTTGTGGCATTCAGTTTGGCCAATTGCTTTTGCACTACTAAACCTTTGAGTACCCTTTTTAAAGAACCTTTTAGATTTGGCTAAAAGTGCTCTTGCTTGGTATTCTTTTTAAGGTCATTTATGTACTTTTGACTGCTTCTTGTATCCTCTTCATCATCAGGTGTATCTTGAAAGTCCTGAACAATAGAGGAAGAGAAAAAAGCAGTTGATAGTGGAGTTGTAGGGATAAGAGTTTTCTCTTGGTTAGTATCATAAATACTGTTTATAAGGTTTTCTTCATATTTAAGTTTACCAAATAGAGAAGCAAGCTCAGATTCTTTCACATGATTTGTGTTTCTGAGACTTTGACAGAAAGCTAGCCACTTCTTTGGTAACCTATTTATAAAACCTGTATTTATCTCAAGCTTTGAAAGTTTAATGCCATCATTTACTAGTTCATTCATCAAGGCTTTATATCTGGTGAAAGTTTATGTTAGAAATTTACCTTCTTTGAATTTAAAGCTGTTATAGCACAACTTCAGATCTATGACCCTACTTTCTTTCACATTAGAGGGCCCCTCATGATATAGTATCAGGTCATCCCAAGTAGATTTTGCAGTTAAGCAGTTTATGAAAGAGTATATTTAGTCATCTAGAAGCATAAACATAATGAGACTCATTCTTTTAATTTGAGTATTCATTGATGAACCAATTTTTTCATACTTTCTCAGCAAATCTTTGAAATATCTTTCTTTGTTGATGAATAGCCTCTTTTAGATTGTCAGCTTGAACGCAGAATTGAGAGGTGTAGATAGAAAACTCGGTAGGAGAATCAGTGAGTATGTAAGGAGTAAGAGTTTTTTCTTGGTTAGTCTCCCCCACTGAACCCCCTCCCTCCGGACATTTTAACCCTTAACATAGTTAATCGATCAAAGAAAAATATTATCACTCTTGCATTAACCCTTTCTTTTCAAATGATTTTAAGTTAACAACATGATTAATTATACAGCTAGTTTATTAATCATAGTAATTGGTACAGACAAAATCAAGATTTAATATAAGTGGAAACAAATCTTTCCAAATCTAGAAAAATCTTTCCTTATTGGTGTAAGAAAATATTTCTGTTCTAGAAGAATCTATTAAAAACTAGTTTTATTAAGTATATATTAATATTGTGTATTTGATTTTGGGTGTTAAATAATAAAATGACAAATGTTGTTCCCAGCTCCTCGGACGGACTCCACAGTAACAAAGGCCACGAAATCTAGCTGCAGGTCGGATTCCATGGGTCTACACCATCACTAGTGTTTGGTGAGAGCATTATGTATTTCAGAATGGTTTTGATTTTTGATTAGCTAACATTAAGTACTTAATTTCTGTAATACAACTCTTACAAAATTATTGTGTCACATCTTCTTTTCTATCATTTTATTCTATTTGTTCATTATAACCATGGTTACATAATCCATTACTTGTGATCAACTCATTGCTACTCTTTAGTGAATGACACAATCAGAAGGACCGTCCAAGCTATCAAGTGTTATTAGTTTAGTTGGGTCAATCTCTCTTTGTTATATTCATTCATACTTGTATTTCTTGTGTTTTGTGCTTGTGTGGTTTCATATGTGATGTATAGGTTAGTATCTTTGGCCTCAAAATTACATAGTGTGTTAATATTGGTTCTATCTGGTACAGTATGTACTCAGGTATTTATGTCTTAGTGCCAAAATAAATAGGGCGAAGTGTAGGCGTACGATTTTCTCCGCCTAAAGGGAGACTTGTTGACATAAGTGTAGTTTAACTACTCAAAGGTTGGGTACTTGGGGTTTGGCTGTAGGCGAAGAGGAGCTTTTCGTAGCCCAACCACTATATATCATTGGTGTCAGCGGGTTTAATCTTTTATCTTTTACTTCTTTCATATTTCGTAGATTACTTATTTACTTTTCCGCATCGCTATCATATACACTTTGTGGATATCTCTTGAGTTCACCTTAAGTCTATTATCTAAGGTTTTATTTTTAAATAGGTTAAAAATATTCCAACCCCACTTCTAGTTTCCACACACTGCTGTGACCTAGCAACAAGAAAGGTTTAAGCCCTGGAGGAAATTCCATACATTGTGTAACAAATGCAAGTTTCACCACACTGGCTCGTGTGCGAAAAAATGTGGCAATTGCAACGGGCTGGTCATCAAACTAGAGATTGTAGGACCCTACGTCCCGAGAGCAAAGTAGGCCCTTAGTGGCAAAATAGAAAGCGGAAGTTACCTGTTATGAGTGCTCGGCAGGCTAAGTCATTACAAGATCTGGTTGTCCAAATAGGGAAGCATCCTGAACCAAGTTGAAACAAGCAATGCAAATGGAAAGAAAAAATTCGTTGAGACTCTAGCTGTCTATGCAAACATACATGTTAGTTGTTTAGGATGTACCTCCCCGTTTAACCTAGTGAAAACTATAGCGAGGGAGCGAGAAACTTTCTAAGACTCTATTTCATATAGGAATTTGTGTTGTACTTTTTTTGAATTTTGTTGTACGCGTGGGTGATTTAAATTATCTATCAAACTTATGTGTCATGAAAACCTTGTCGATTTTACTTTAACTCTTTATTTATTTATGTAAGCCACTCCTAAAATAATTATTTCCTTTCAATCATTTTTTACAACTACTTATTATAATACCATTATCACTACCATCATGATAAACTATTTTACTAATCTTATACTTACCTATGTCAGATGGATACTACATTCTTATAAACTATTCCTCCCATTGCTTCTATCGAATATTACAACGATCGTTTCAATAAAACAATGTCTTACTTTCATTTAATAATTTAATCTACTATCAAAAATATTTTACTATTATAATAAACTATTTTACTATCATATAGTAAAATACCACCTTATGAACTATGTTCTTACCATCACATAAACTATTTTGCTATTACCTAATAACTTATTTTATTATTACCATGAAAATTTGTTTTACCATCACCTTATGAAAATTTTGCTAACACTTATAAACTATTTCACTAGTATTTCATAAAATAATTTACTATCATACAAAAAAATAACCCGCTATCATTTTACGAACTAAGTTGCTTCCATCTCATAAACTATTTTGCTATTATTTATAAACAGATTTGCTATTTTATTATAAACCAATTTATCATCACTTATAAACTACTCAACTATTATTTTGTAAACTAAATTACCATATATAAACTATTTCGCCATTATTCTATAAACAAAGTTATTATCATTTTTACAATTTTCTTTTCTCCATCTTATGAACTATCTTCTTGATATCTTATATACTATTTTACTATAATCTTAAAAACCACATTACTATCATCTTACAAATCATTTTGTTTTTAGTTTATGGAACTATTTTGTTTTTATCACATAAATTATTTTACTACCACCCCATGAACTACTTAGCTATTGTCTTATAAACCATCTTACAATTATCTCGCAAACCATTTTGTTGTCAACCTATAATTAACTTACCTTAGTTCATTCTCTTAGTGTTTTACGTTTTCTTCATATTTGGTGATTAGCAGATGTAGAGTATAGCGTGAGATCTTATGTCTTCTTTATGTGACTATCACTGATTGTAATGTGTGAGTGTAGACGTTGTGGACTAGGAAGTCTAGCTACATGCGTGTGGTT
This sequence comes from Tanacetum coccineum, assembly GCA_026074375.1. Classification (NCBI taxonomy): domain Eukaryota; kingdom Viridiplantae; phylum Streptophyta; class Magnoliopsida; order Asterales; family Asteraceae; genus Tanacetum; species Tanacetum coccineum. Next base: position 5,229 of record BQNB010097963.1, on the reverse strand, counting down.
AGTAATCTCGACTTGAGAGAACTTGGTGAGTTATCTCATCGCTAGAGTGAGTTAGTTGCTCTGCTCATGACCTAGTTCTTGTTGCGCTCGCGCAGTGTATCTATGCATCACTGGCTTTATTGTCTGGGTTTGATCTGTGTAGAGGAGAGAGTGTTTTTTAGAAGTAGAAATGTACTCTACTTTTTGAATTGAAGCTATTACAGTAACAACTTCAAATCTATGAGCCCTGTACTTTCTTTTCACATCAGATGCCCCTCGCTGATATAGTATATCACTCAGACGCCCTCGAATAGAGAGCATTAAAAGTGTATAGTATACTGTAAAAGGTCTACGCTCTTCCGTAGTTCGTGTTGAGCTCCAGTCATTTTATTAGTGGTTGAGCATTTTTCTTTAGATGGTGTAGAGAGAGTAAAGTTACAATGGCAGTTCGAACGTGTTTCGAGGTTAGTCAACGCCCTTTGGACTAGAAGCGCATAGATTTATTTATGTTATTAGAGAGTTTAGTCAGGCATCGAAGGCTTAGTCAGGGACTGGAGAAGGGAGTGAAAGAGAAGAGATGTGGGGGTGACAGAAAAGGGTCATGTTGTTGTTAGTATCTATATAGATGGGGTGAATTTCATTATCTCAATTTCTCATTGGATGGATAGTGTGGGTGAGAGAAATAACTCATGGAGGATAATGTGTAAACTCTGGGTTGTAAGATTACTTTCGGTTGTAGCACTCCGCGATAGATATAGTTAGTGATTATGAGAGAATCAGGAATCGATCTCATAAGCGAGGTTATGCGCAGCGTAGTCGGAGTGTGTAGTGTATAGAATTTTGTGAAGATTGAAGTTTTTCTCTCGCGCGCTATTCTGTTCCTCGGCATGATTTTATATATTCCACGCACGCATCCTTCGTCACAAATCTATCCACGGATCGTTGAGTTTGGGTACAAAAGCATTATCTTTTTAACAGAGGAAGACTATGACAACCCACAACTTTCCACTACCACCACCACGCTACCATCTCCATAGGAGTCACTTCCACCACCCTTAGTCAATAAACTCAAACTATTTCACTTTGCTAACTTTGTTATGCGTCGGTTTTACTTTTAACTTTTCAACTGGTTTTAAGCTGTGAAATCGGTAAACAAAAATCAACAAGTCACCGTAAACTCCGCCGGAATTAAACTACGAAATAGAAGTTAGTGTGTCCAAAAAGTGTTATTTAATTATTACAAAGAATTCTTATATCTTTGCTCGTATTTTAGTGTTTATATTGTTGTACGTCAAAACGTTTTCGTTTCGCGTTTTCGAGCTTTCATGCCTATGCATGTAAACATATAAACCTCCTTTCTCCAATACCCAAAATATTATACCTATTCAAAAATTATAAAATCTTCCCTCCTGACTCTAATCTCATCCAATCAAAACCGGCACAACCCTTTTATGTGTTGATCGCACAAATCAAAACCACAAGTTCGCTGTTCTAGATAATACCATTGTGCTAAATACTTAGATATTTAAGCAACTAGCAAGACTTTTTACCACACAACTCCTGTACCACATCTCTATCCAACCCTCTTCCTAGATTTTACACAAGCCAATGCCCCTTAGATTTCAATGAAAGAAATGTGGCTTGTGTCGTCCCTAGCTATTTCTACTATATAAAGTGTTACCTTGTAAGCTGCTTTTGTCTCTTCACATATTCACTTGCCAAAAATCAAACACATCTCTCTTTCTCTCCCAAAATAAGCCATGGCTCAAAAGCCACAAAAATAATCCCATTTGAATTCCATGTCTATGATATGTCTCACGCAATCAATGTGTGTTCAAGGTTCTAATACTCTAGAAGCTGTTCTAAGTTGATTTCGATGTAGTGTGTTTTATCTAGATTAAGTGGAGTTTTTCGAATAAGGTTTTTGGATGTAAAAACTCAATAGCTATTGTTTATTTGATCATAAACTTTGTAGAAGGTCTCTCCTCCCTCTTATAATCCCTTCCTTTTGTTTCCTCATCTCCCCACACACCACTCCGCATTCCTTCCCTAACCTTCTTCTACCTATTCCTAAGTAGATTTTGCAATTAAGCAGTTTATGAAAGAGTTCATTTGGTCATCTAGAAGCACAGACATAATGAGACTTTTGAATCGCTGATCTAAGTTAGCAGCGTTTCTCTCCTCAGGTGTCCATTGTGTCTCTGGCTTCCTTTGACCAGCTGCTATAGGGATATAAGGACTGTTTGAAATGATGTTTTTAAATTGGGGTTCAATACTAATGATATGGCACATGAACCTCTTTTTCCAATTGGTGAAATTTTCCACCTCTAGTACAGGAGCGGCATTTAACTGGCCACCCCTGTATTCAAGAGTCTGTGGTACTTCTACTGCTGCCATTTAAGATGGATCTTGATTTTAAAAATCTTTGAGATCTACTATAACTTCTATATAGAGATCTTCGTTTATTTGAAAGGGTAGAGATAATCATCCATGTGAGCTGTCTGATACCTCTTCTAGAATGGTTCACTTTGGAATACTAATTATAAGGGAGTTGCGCTATAGTGAATGCTAAACTATATTCTAGCTTATACTATGAGACTATAATAAGTGAGTTAGATTAAAAGAGAGTAGAAATAACGCTCTACATGAACTCTCTATATGGAGTACAGATTTTATATTGAAAACGACGTAGTCGCCGATAGAAGTAGATCTATTTTCGCAAAATAAGAGGCTGATCTGTATTAGTATAAGAATAAGTGATATCTATGTATTTGATAACTCTTGCTTGATTGGATATGCTGCAAGGTGTGTGGGAGTAATGACTCCTAATTCTTAGAGCTTAGAGTTTGGTTTTATAATTATTTTATTATATTATGTGAGTGTGGATTGATGTGTTTAGGTTAGTTTAGATTTGTTGATTGTGGAAGAGGTTGAAGTGGTTAGTTTAGAGGTTGTTGTTTTGTAAAAATGAGGTTAAAATTATAGTTTTAAAGAGTATAAAATACCCCTAAGGGCAGCCGACTTAAGCAGTAGAGTTAGGTTTTTTTTTGATGAGTTAAAACCTTAAAAATAAGTTAGTTCATCTTAATATGATTCCGGGCATATAAAGAACTCGAAAAACAGATGTAAAACGAATATGTTATGGTCAAAACAAGATTTGAAACAACACCGGCAAATGTAGTTTTTTATATAATCTGGCAGACACGGTTTTTGTACTTTTGACCCTTTCGAGTCCGAACCGGCTTAAGTATAAAACTAGAAACTTGTTCAAAATGATTTTTTGGTAAAGTAACAGGAGTTTTGAAGCCCGAAAGTGTAAAACGAAAGAGTTATTCTTAATCAAACTTGGACTATTTTTGGACAATGACATGAAAATTCCTGCACACTTTTTACCAATGTATGTTCCTAACATGAATAGTACAACAGTGTTTTCGGATGTTTTCGGGTCCGTTTGGACTATAAAAACCTTAGGAAATAATATAGCATCACTTATATAATATTTATACGTGCTTTAAATTTTATAAATATTATTTTATAAATTAACTAGTCTATATATATATATATATATATAAATATATATTGTCGTTATAAAAATAATAAAAGTGCTAAACTTAACGAAATCATTATTTTGATTTATAAGCTAAGACTAAAACTATTAGGTGGTGATATAACAAGATAAAATATGGTGAATTGTTTTATATTTACATGTGTTATTCTAAATCGACCTATAATTAAATAGGTTGCATACCGGTACTTCACGACGACATTCATAGTTGATTTTTCTAAATATCAATTCCATCACTTAAGGTGAGTTTATATCCCCACTTTACTTGTTTAACAATACTTTATAAATCTCGAAATGAGATACATGCCTTGTTTTACATTTGGACGCAAGTACTCTTTTAAACATATTACGAGTTGTCTAAGTAGCGATAACCCATTATGCCTAGTATCATGAACTGTTAATTACTTTGTGTAAGCGCATGTGTTATAAATAGATCTATTTGGGATTGACATCCCCATTCAGGTAAGTCATGCTTACTAGCTTCGGACGACCGAACTAACGGACGTATACCATATCAGATTTTGGATGTTGCGGGTTGAACATCAACACGGGTACATCATTGCATAAATATGCACACATACATAGTTGTAGCTTCAGTGTCATAAGCTTAGTGCAATCGTAATTACATTTTGTGATTTTGTATGTGTTACATTATTTCACACATTGAACTCTTGCGGTCCTATAATTATACATACATAAACCTATGAACTCACCAACTTTATGTTGACACTTTTAAGCGTGTATTTCTCAGGTGAATAAGCTGCATGACGTTCTTGATGTGCATTGGAGTCCAAACTTTTCAAGAATACATTCATGGTTTTCTTTATGCATACAAACTATCATTTCTCGTTGTACTAATTTAAGTCTTCCTTTTGATGCAAATTATTAAGACAAATGTTATAACTTATTTATTTCAATCAAATCAACGAGGTTACTTTATTTGATGACATCAAATAACGTCACTTTTATAGCATCATTTATCCCATGTAATTAACCCATTTTGTATAATTATTGCAACGAATTGTTACTTAATCGTTTGTATTTAAGAATTGCAGTAATTACGGAGTACTTGGTGAAGATTAACTAAAAGGCAGGTATTTTGGAGCTTAAACGAAGATATTTTGAAGATTACTGTTTTGATAACCAATACGCCATAGGCGTATTTATGCCTGCACTTACCAAAGACCACGAAGGATACAAGAACCAATACGCCGTATCCAGGAAGACCAATACGCCGTATTCAATCTACATGGAAATAAAATATTCTAGAAGATATCAAACGTGGTCCCTACTCTAAGAAACCCCCAATATGCCGTATCTAAGACTTTGGATACGCCGTATCAACCATATTCCAGACCCTATAAATAGAAAACTCAAAAACGAGTTTTAAGGGTGCTAAATCATATTCTCGATACCTAAACTATAAAAGTTAATTTTCAAAGGAAAAGAATAGTAGAAGAGGTCTTGCAACACGATTAATTCCATAGGAGACAACGTGTAATTTCTTATACTCTTGTAATCGTTCAGTTTTTGGTATCATTCGTTAACTCGGTTAGTTTACCTTGGCTAAATTATTACTCTTGTATTATTTATGACGTTTGAAGACTAATACCTTCGGGTATTAGCCATTATTATGAAGATCTTAATGTTTGGTTTGTTTATCTCGATTTCTTAATTTATTGTTG
>BQNB010097962.1:0-25263 GCA_026074375.1 Tanacetum coccineum | reverse complement strand
AAAATCCGAATCTTACTTTGTAATCTTTTCTAGCTTCTTGCTAGTTGTTTTTCTAATAAATTCGCCGTTCAAAAAAAAAACTCATAATGCTTTTATATTGCAAGATCTTATTAAGATTAGTAATATAGCAAATTAACATCGTCACCCGTTAAACTCTATATTTCCTTAGATTATTTTTTACTACTATTGCATCTTTTATGAAAAAATATATTGTTGTTATACCTTTATTTTGTAGCTATAAAATAAATGTTTTGCGTGGGCGAATAAATCTCGTTATTTATGTGTGTAACTTATTTTTTATTGTTGCATTCGTGAATGCTTAACATAAAATGCAACTCACCTTAAAAGGGTATGAATCATGACAACTCACCTTTCAATTTAACAATAGTCATTTCTTGATTGGTTTCTTCAGTTTGGCATTTTATAATCAAACATTATCTCTTAAACTAAAGTTATAATGCAATATATGGCAAGTTTTTTTCAATGTCTTTTGTATTATTAGTCAAGGAATTAGTTGATGATAGACAACGGAGGATAAAAGGTAGTTATCTTCAATTAAATTGTCTTGGTCAGTATCTTGACTTCGAACAACAATATATATATATTGGTTTGTCCTATATACAAAAGTCATTCATTTCACCAATATTACTATAGAAACTTTGACTAGTTAGTGTATTCTCAAAACTTGCTAGTCTTGAAATTAGCAAAAATAAGTTAAGAGGTGGAATCCCACCTTTCTTGGGGAATATTACATCAATGGAAGTCTTCTCTGCTCGCGGAAACCCATTGGGTGGGAGCGTTCCAGATACGCAAGATCACCAAGATCCATACCATGTTCTAACTTCGGGAACCTTTCCTTTCATTTCTGTGAACTGGGCTAGTGGTATTTTCTGTGGAATGCGGCCAAACGATGTGGAATGCTTTTACGACTGGATTCGCATGGCTTTGAAGGCTCCTTGTCTCCTTATGTAGGAAACCTCAGCTTCCTCCGTGAGCTTTCTCTCTCGAACAACAGCTTTCAAGGAACCATTCCTCATAAAATTGGTCGTCTATCTAGGTTACGTCATCTTTATCTTCATGCCAACAAATTCAGTGGAGTCATTCCAACAAACTTGTCTGGTTGTTCTAACCTCGAAGAGGTTTGGCTCGCTGGAAATAAGCTAGCTGGAAGCATACCTAAGGAGATGAGTTTACTCTGGAAACTTGCTAGTTTTGTTATTTGAGGACAACAATTTACCCAGGTGGAATCCCTCCTTTCTTGGGGAATATCACATCAATGGAAATGTTCTCTGCTAAAGGAAACCCGTTGGGTGGGAGCATTCCAGATACATTGGGTCGTTGGAAAAGCTTGACGAGATTTACTGTGGGTGGCTGCAACTTATTTCGGGTAAGCATCCCTCATTTCCATTGTCAAAACCTTTACTCTTAGTTAATTTTTTATTACCGGATAACCCACATCACTGGTAGTCTTCCTACAGAAATGGGTAATCAGCTACGAATCTTGTGTTCCTTCAGTTAAGGGGGGATACGAAATCAACGGAGTTCTTCCACCTTCTATTTCCAATTGTTCTAAATTATATTATCTTGAAATGGGCAACAACAGATTTAGTGGGAAGTTGAACATCGATTTTTCATTACTAAGAGATATTAATATAATTAGATTACATTATAACAACTTCCATGGTCTCGGAGAAGCTGACGACATGAGGTTTATTGATTCTTTAATAAACTGCACCAAATTAGTAAGATTGAGTCTTTTAAACTGCAACTTAATAGGAGTGCTTCCGATATCAATAGGTAATCTTTCTCATCAACTCATCTATCTAATTTAGGGAATACTATTAAGTTATTGGGAGCTACTTCAAGTATAGTGTCTAGGTTGGCTTGACCCTTTTAAATTTAGGACGTAACCAATTCAAAGGAAAAATCCCCACTACCATTGGTAAACTTCAAAAGCTACAAGTTCTTGGTCTACATAGCAATCAGTTTTCAGGGCCTATCCCTGACGCCATCGGGAGCTTATCATTGTTGACAAAACTTTATTTATATTCCAACGAATTAGAAGGCCATATTCCATTAAGCCTTGGGAAGTGTAAAGAACTTAATCGGTTAGAACTTGCAGAGAATAGACTCGGTGGAAACATACCCAAACAACTTCTTCAACTTCCATCACTAACTATTACATTAAATCTTTTCGCACAACCACTAGTCAGAGATAAAAGTTCTCTAGGTGGTTTGAGCGGCCTTGATTTATCTTATAACAATTTGTCAGGCAACATTACTAGTAGCCTTGGTGAGTGCAGTAGCCTTACATTGTTAATCCTAGGAGGCAACATGTTTCAAGGCGTAATACCATCTACATTCAGTTCCTTGGGAGGATTGGAGGTACTCGACATTTCCCAAAACAATTTATCTGGCAAAATTCCACAATTTTTAGACAAATGGGAATCCTTAGAATATTTGAACCTATCCTTTAATGATTTTGAGGGTGAAGTACCGGCTGCAGGAGTGTTTGCCAATACAAGTGCATATTCGGTTTTGGGGAACAATAGGCTTTGTGGTGGTTTGGTTACACTTCAGTTACCCAAATGCAAGAAGACGGGTAGTAAGAAAAAATGGTTTCCTTTCTTCATATTAGTCATTGTGATTGCACCGACGTTGCTCATCGTATTATGTTGTGCGTATCTTTTGTGCAAGAAGAAACGCAATAGTCAACCATCTCGGTCATCAGGGAGTGAACGCTTCATGAAAGTTTCATACAATCAACTTCTCAAGGCTACCGACGGGTTCTCTGCAGCAAATTTGATTGGAGAGGGTGAGTTCAGCTCAGTTTATAAAGGGATCCTCGATTCTGATGATGCCAAATCTGTTGCAATCAAAGTTCTACATCTTCAATATCGAGGAGCTCACAGAAGTTTTCTAGCAGAATGTGAAGCTTGGCGGAATATTCGACACCGTAATCTGTTGAAGATAATAACTTCATGTTCAAGTGTTGATTTTCAAGGCAATGATTTTAAGGCTTTGGTTTACGAGTTTATGCCCAGTGGAAGTGTACACGATTGGCTTCATACAAGTGCAAATACATCGAAACTCAACCTTCTTCAAAGAATAAATATTCTTAAAGAGGTGGCTTACACAACTTGATTATTCTGCGTAATCGTGCCATACAACGATTGTTTTCTACGGTGACATTAAGCCTTAGCAACATTCTACTTGACGCTGATATGGTGGCTCATGTTGGAGACTTTGGTTTAGCTCGACTACTTGGTACAGACTTAAACCAAAATAGCTCAACCGGAGTTAAGGGAACTATCGGTTATGCACCTCCAGGTACCATTCCATGATGCTTCCATTAACTTGAAAAATACATTTTGGAAGTTAATTAATTGTTTTTAATGCGCAGAGTATGGTCTCGGGAGCGAGATGACAAGTAGTGGGGACGTCTATAGTTTTGGAATATTATTACTAGAGGTGCTGACTGGGAAAAGGCCGACAGATGACATGTTTAACGAAGGTCTTAGCCTTCATAAATTTGCTTACATGTCATTACCAGATCATGTAATTGATGTTATTGATGATGATGCAATTGTGTTGCAAAGTACAGAAGCGAATGCAAAGAAAGTGGAAGAATGTTTAGTTGCAACTATCAAGATTGGAGTATCATGCTCTGTGGATTCACCAGCAGATCGGATGAAAATAGAAATTGTTGTCAATGAGTTGCAACGTATTCTCCATGTGCTTCAAAATATATAAGGTACTCACTTTTCCCTTTTTGTAAAATCTGATCTTACATGAGTTTGTTAACAAATTATCACTAACTTGGTTTAATTTTAAACGCTTTCAGGTCTAATACCAATAGGGAGCAGTGCATGTCGTAGTTATACAAACGTTACTATGTCAAATATGTTTGTAAGTGTGTTTTAATTTTCTTGTCGCATAAGTACTGTAAAAGACCTAAGAATGTATTTACATTCCTGATGACTTATCATATGTACCAAACATGTTTATGATTGAGTGTGTTTCTCAATCCAATATCTGTAACATAGAAAAACTGGGGTCAAAGTTTGTTGGTTGCATCGTCGGATGAAAACTTTCTATTACTGCAAGTATGCTTTATTTTTTATTGTATTGGTATTTTTTTCAAACATGTACTTGGAGATTATGGGTGTTTCGTTAGGCGTTCGTGCAAGACCATGGTGTATCTGCATATTGAATTTTGTTGAAAGCTGTAGTTAGATTACTTGATTTTGAGTTCCTGGACCTGCCACCCTTAACATTCTTAACTACTTGTCTCAACGATGGATATTGGGAGCATTGAACAACACAGGGACTTACTGACATTGGGCAAAAAATGTGTAAATGAAGTTTTAACGATTGTATCTATGCTCTCAGTCCCGTCTGAAAGCAATATGCTCAGTTAACTTCCAGAAAAGCGATAGGCTCACATCGTGTATGTTCACTGTTTTTTCTTTCGATCTTTGGCAAGAATGTTAACTCATTAATTTGTTGCAAAAATGAACATAACTGCTCTAAAAGTTGATCAACTATACTTCACGACTAAATATTAGGAATAAGTGGAGGCATATCATGGCTTAGCTCCTAACTGGAATGAACGAATATGTCGCCACGGGCAGTTTTTAGTGTTTACTAGAGTAGTAGCAATCATATTTTTATCTACAATATGTTGGATCGTAATCTTAAATTTGTAATCAAAGTATACCAGAAATATAAACTTGCTATTAAAATTCAGAATTTGTCATACATTCTGATGATTCTTGCATCATGCGTTTGTTTTACAGAATCTGGTTTTATCTATACAAAGTGAATAGGTATGATCTAAAGGTTGTGTCGGTTCAAAAATGAACCATTGTGACTCTTCGAAATAACTGTCAAAAACAGTTATGTAACTGTCATTTGGTCCAGCGGGTTTTTCTAGCGGGTTGTGATTACCCGGATTGGGTTTTGGCCCAATATTCTCCCCCGTAATCACAAACGCTGTGTCTTCTGAGATGAGAAGTGCTTCTTGCTCTTTGTCTTTTTTCTTGTCTTTCCAATTTGTGCATTCCTTCACTATATTTTCTGCTTTCTCATCTATCGCTGTTTCTTGCTTGCCACCGGTTTCTTTCTTGTCGACTCTTGCTTGCCGACTCTTGCTTGACGACACTTGCTTGCCGTCTCTTGCTTGACGACTCTTGCTTGCCGTCTCTTGCTTGACGACTCTTGCTTGCCGTCTCTTGCTTCTATAGAATCTATGAAGTTTCTCTTGCTTAGAGAGAAATTGATTCTGATTTCTTGCTCTTGAGTTTGATCAGAAGATCAAAATTCTTGCTTGTTACTGGCAACTTGCTAACCAGGTTTTCTTGCTAAATATTGACCAACTTGCTAATCAATATTGTGTTTGAAACACTTGAGGTTCTCTTTTAACGGGTTGACACACGAGAGTTTTCTCCTTACGGGGTTAAACACTGAGGTTTTTTCTCTTAAAGGGTAAGAAACACTGAGATCTCTTACGGGTTGAAACACGAGGTTTCACTTACTGGTGAAACACTGAGGTTCTCTACTGGTGAAACACTAACTTTGTCGTTACTGGGTGAAACACTACGGTTTCTCTTACTTTTTTATAAAAAAAACAATAGTATTTTTCTTAATTGCTTACTTTGTCCCCGTGAGGATTCATTTAAATACTAAGTTTTTTTCTTACTTACTATGTGAACCACAAAGGTTCGGTTTAACTTGCTATTTTGTATTTGTAAAAATGAAAAGGATTTTTTCTTTAGATAAAAATACAAAACTTGATTGCTTTTTACCTTGCTTGCTTTAATATATTTTCAAAAGGGTTTTGAAAAATACTAACTTAAAATTTAAAAGGGGACTAAATTTTCTAAACAAAACTAAAAAGGGTATAGATTGTAAAGAAAATAAAATAAAAGGGTTAAATGGGTTTGCTTTAAAAACCTGGTGGGTTAATACCCGTGCCCTACTCCTTTTATATTATTGTGTGCGCCTCCTTTTTTTCTTACTCCGTATCACATATATCTGTGCCTTTTTTGGAGATATCAAGTCTCTCTTTCTTTCTCTATTTCCCTATTAAAGAGAAATGTCTCTTTCTTGAGACCGGTTGGTCTCCGTTCTTCTTTTCGTCTGGAGGTTTTCTCCGCCGACTGAGATGGCGATCGTGGTTGCTCTTCTTGTGTTCGTAACCACGGACTCCCTGATTTGTTTGTACGAAAACTAGGGTTTCGCAAATTGGGGATCTTCCTAACCGCCTAAGATTTTGGGGCTTTCTTGCTAATTCAAATCGATTTATGATTCTGATTGAGGGTGCGATACTTGTTTCTTCCAAACAGGTGTGTTCGTTCCTCTTTCTATTGATCTTGCTTTCTGCCCCTTTGATGATGACTTCTGTTTTTGATTCAATGTGGGTTCCTTTTTTATTCGAATGTTTGACAAACACTCAAAAATGATTTTCTGATTGTGTATTTAATCTGACTTTGCAAACTGTTTTGGTTTGAAAATTGGTGCGGTTTTCCTTTGATTCAAAACAGGAACACAAAAACGTTTAAACTTGGTATATGATGAATCTGCTCTGATACCAATTGTTGGCCCATTTTCACGGATCTTTGATCAACATATACCAAAATATTGAAATAAATCTTTCTTTTATTGAATCTAAATCATTTAGTCATCATGTTGATTGTTTACAAACTGATTCTATATATATAAAATGAAAGGGTGCGACTAAGGGTCGTGTCCCTTCGTGAATAACTAACTAAAATAACTGTCTTATAACTGCTTTTCCTAACTGTTTGTAACTGCCTTGTAACTGCCATTTGACAGCGGGTTGTGATTACCCGGTTGATTGGGTTTCGGCCCAATAAAGAATACAATATCATCTTTAGGAGCCAGCCCGGAAGACGTGTTTGAACTTACACCAAGCGGGTCCACAAGCTGAAGAGCTGCAGCTAGACCTTCCAACAGGATCTGTCGCCTTTGCCTAGCCTGAGAACCTCCATCTTGTGGCTGAGTTACTTGAAAAATATGGTCAATATCGTCTACGTCGAGAAGTACAGAAATTCCATCCTTGATCATGATTCTAGCTACAAGCATTGGCTCTTTTTCTAACGGTTTCTCAGACCCTTTGTTCACAGAACCTACATCACCAGAGCCAGATGGTGGGTCAACTTCAATAATTGGTTGAGGCCTACGAATGATAGAAAATGAAACCCTTCTATGTGAATCGACATTAATGTGAGGCTGTGAATTGGAACTACCACAGGACCGGGTGGAACTGGTTTTTAGAAGATTTTTTGGCATGACAAGTTTGGTGATAATAATCATGTATGTATGGATCATTGCTATTTAGTAAGTAGCATGCGCATAGTAGAATCCCTCCCAATCTCTGTCAGATTCATATGTTTGGATCTAACTTTATTCGAATTTTTATCATCTATTCGATTGCTACTATCTGACCCTGTCGCCAAATACAGGTATCATGTTTACTCTTTTGTTTAGGTCTCTGATATCTTATATCACCAGATCTATATTTATTCAGGTGCGATGGATGAGAAGGTAGGGTGTCATATAAGTATGGCTGGAGCCCAAAAGGACTGAATCAATGCTGACGAAGAGTATGGTGACATTAAATGTGGGGACAATAACCCATTTTGTAACAACTTTTGTTGAATGGTATTGTTCAATAGTCCAGCATGACTTACATGTAGCATGGGGTTCGCTGTAGGAGTGAAAAGCTAAAAGTAAAATAACACTCATCCATGTGATAAATGCACAAATTATCCAAATAATAAAGAGACCCGTTAATTGGCTAACTACAACCAATGCAACCATTGAAAAAAATAATGTATACAAATATATAATTGTTAAGATTCCAAGGGAAAACACAGAGACCTCTAAATTTCTAATTATTGCTGGTATCATTAGCCTGCAATCAGTTAAAGTTGACTAAGTGATAAACTCTTTAACCTTGTTCAAGACTACACAACTTCCTAAAACTAACATATGTAAATAAGTACAAATATTGAAAAAATAAGTTGCTTTTTAAATAAGTCATAGAAGTGAATAACCTGTATAGTTCGTTGTCTCTTTTCATGCCACTCCATAACTTGTATAAGTTCATTGTCTCTATTCTGCAAAAAAATGTTACGCATATATGAATAGATTATGATTAAAAGACCGAGTTTTGAGAATAAAATCATTAGTAACTTCATCCCTTTTCTTATGCTCCTGTTGCATTTCTAAAGATCTCAATGTTTCCGCCAAGTGTAACTCCTTGTTTAGTTTATCTGTCATTATCTCTTACTCATTATCACCGGCGACTAAAGAATCTGAAGAAGAAATCGACGAAAAAGTAAGTCTATTATTAAGGTACACATTATCATGCACATAGCTAGATAATACAACGGTCCGTGTTAGCCATCCAAAGTGTAATTGCAATACTTACAGCATCCTAAATGTTTTTATTTTTTAGAATATGAAACGATCATAGTACTTAATAACTTATGCAACTTAATGTACACAACTTATGACCACAACTTAAGTGAATTTTGTTTCAACTTATCTTGCGGCCTATCAGTCTAATGAGACACGAGTAATAATATATCACGGGCCTATTTTTGAGGCTCATTAGGAAAGAATTTGGGAAAAGTAAGTATTACTAAACACCCACATACACAAGCGGCAACACTTTTAGAAACCAATTTAACCATAAACAAATTTAAATTAACCCTCAGAAGCAACAAATTAGACGAAAAGCACACACACTTTATCACACATTGAAACCGTATAAATCACAAACCGGAGTGAGTTAACCCTAAAAACGAATCGATGTAATTAGAAGAAAACAAAAAACCCATTAGTCTTGTTCATCAGTTCACCAATATGACTTATGAACAGTTATGAAAAACATGTAGATTGATGTTGTCTTGTTCATTAGTAGTCAGTCTTGTTCATTAGTTAGTGATGTTCATCAGTTCATCAACAAGACTGAGGAACTGCTGAACAAGACTAACTATGATGAACACTTATGAACAAGACTAACGCATATCTGTTTTGACATTACTTGCAATTACATCACTTTGGCGAGCAATCCATCTCGTAAATTTGTAATTTGTTTCAACTTATCTTGCGGCCTATTAGCTAATTAGACACGAGTAATATAACACAGGCCTATTTTTTAGGCTCATTACAAAAGAAGTCAGAAAAAGTAAGTATTACCTAACACCCACATAAACAAGCGACAACACTTTTAGAAACCAATTTAACCATAAACCAATTTAAATAACCCTGAGAAGCAATAAATTAGACAAAAAGCACACACACTTTATCACATATAGAAACCGTATAAACCATAAACCAGAGTGAGTTAACCCTAAAAACCAATCGATGTAATTAGAAGAAAACACAAAACCCGTTAGTCTTGTTCATTAGTTAATGTTGTTCATCATTTCATCAATATGACTAATGAACAGTTATGACAAACATGTAGATTGATGTTGTCTTGTTCATTAGTAGTCAGTCTTGTTCATCAGTTAGTGAGGTTCATCAATTCATCAACAAGACTCAGGAACAGATGAACAAGACTAACTATGATGAACACTTATGAACAAGACTAACGGTCTACATATTTGTTTTGACAGTACTTGAAATTACATCACTTTGGCTAGCAATCCATCTCGTAAATTCGTAATAGTGCAACTTAATGTACACAACTTATGCCCACAACTTAAGTGAATTTTGTTTCAACTTATCTTGCGGCCTATTAGCTAATTAGACACAAGTAATATAACACAGGCCTTATTTTGAGGCTCATTACAAAAAAAGTCAGAAAAAGTAAGTATTCCCAAACACCCACTTAAACAAGCGGCAACACTTTTAGAAACTAATTTAACCATAAAATAATTTAAATTAACCCCCAAAAGCAACAAATTTGACAAAAAGCACACACTTTATCACACATAGAAACCGTATAAATCACAAACCGGAGGGAGTTAACCCAAAAAACCAATCGATGTAATTAGAAGAAAACACAAAACCCGTTAGTCTTATTCATCAATTAATGTTGTTTATCAGTTCATCAATATGACAGATGAACAGTTATGAAAAACATGTAGATTGATGTTGTCTTGTTCATTAGTAGTCTGTCTTGTTCATCAATTAGTGATGTTCTTCAGTTCATCAACAAGACTAAGGAACTGATGAACAAGACTAACTATGATGAACACTTATGAACAAGACTAACGGTTTGCATATTTGTTTTGACAGTACTTGCAATTACATCACTTTGGCCTGCAATCCATCTTGTAAATTTGTAATTTGTTATAACTTATCTTGCGGCCTATCAGCTAATGAGACACGAGTAATATAACAGAGGCCTATTTTTAAGGCTCATTAAAAAAGAAGTCAGAAAAAAGTATGTATTACCAAACACCCACATAAACAAGTGGCAACACTTTTAGAAATGAATTTAACCATAAACCAATTTAAATAACCCCCAAAAGCAACAAATTAGACAAAAAGAACACACACTTTATCACACATAGAAACCGTATAAATCACAAACCGGAGTGAGTTAACCCTAAAAACCAATCGATGTAATTAGAAGAAAACACAAAACATGTTAGTCTTGTTCATCAGTTAATGTTGTTCATCTGTTCATCAATATGACGGATGAACAGTTATAAAAACATGTAGATTGATGTTGTCTTGTTCATTAGTAGTCAGTCTTGTTCATTAGTTAGTGATGTTCATTAGTTCATCAACAAGATTGAGGAACTGATGAACAAAACGAACTATGATGAACACTTATGAACAAGACTAACAGTGTGCATATCTATTTTGACAGTACTTCCAATTACATCACTTTGGCTAGCAATCTATCTCGTAAATTTGTAATAGTGCAACTTAATGTACACAACTTATGACCAAAACTTAAGTGAATTTTGTTTCAACTTATCTTGCGGCCTATCAGTCTAATTACACACGAGTAATAATATATCACAGGCCTATTTTTGAGGCTCATTACGAAAGAAGTGAGGAAAGTAAGTATTACCAAACACCCACATACACAAGCGGCAACACTTTTAGAAACCAATTTAACCATAAACCAATTTAAATAACCCCCAGAAGCAACAAATTAGACAAAAAGCACACACACTTTATCACACATAGAAATCGTATAAATCACAAACTGTAGTGAGTTAACCCTAAAACCAATCGATGTAATTAGAAGAAAACACAAAACTCATTAGTCTTGTTCATCAGTTAATGTTGTTCATCAGTTCATCGATATGACTGATGAACAGTTATGAAAAACATATAGATTGATGTTGTCTTGTTCCTGAGTAGTCAGTCTTGTTCGTCAGTTAGTGATGTTCATCAGTTCATCAACAAGACTGAGGAACTGATGAACAAGACTAACTATGATGAACACTTATGAACAAGACTAACGGTGTGCATATCTGTTTTGACAGTACTTGCAATTACATCACTTTGGCCAGCAATAAATTCGTAATAGTGCAACTTAATGTACGCAACTTATGACCACAACTTAAGTGAATTTTGTTTCAACTTATCTTGCGGCCTATCAGCTAATTAGTCACGAGTAATATAACACAGGCCTATTTTTGAGGCTCATTACAAAAGAAGTTAGAAAAAGTAAGTATTACCAAACACCCACAAAAACAAGCGGCAACACTTTTAGAAAACCAATTTAACCCTAAACCAATTTAAATAACCCCTAGAAGCAACAAATTAGACAAAAAGCACACACACTTTATCACACATAGAAACTGTATAAATCACAAACCAGAGTGAGTTAACCCTAAAAACTAATCGATGTAATTAGAAGAAAACAC
Source organism: Tanacetum coccineum (assembly GCA_026074375.1). Classification (NCBI taxonomy): domain Eukaryota; kingdom Viridiplantae; phylum Streptophyta; class Magnoliopsida; order Asterales; family Asteraceae; genus Tanacetum; species Tanacetum coccineum. The sequence continues at coordinate 13,393 of BQNB010097962.1, read as the reverse complement.
ATAACCCGTTAGTCTTGTTCATCAGTTAATGTTGTTCATCAGTTCATCAATATGATTGATGAACAGTTATGACAAACATGTAGATTGATGTTGTCTTGTTCATTAGTAGTCAGTCTTGTTCATCAGTTAGTTAGTGATGTTCATTAATTCATCAACAAGTCTGAGGAACTGATGAACAAGACTAACTTTGATGAACACTTATAAACAAGACAAACGGTTTGCATATCTCTTTTGAAAATACTTCCAATTGCATCACTTTGGCCAGCAATCTATCTTGTAAATTCGTAATAGTGCAACTTAATGTACACAACTTATGACCACAACTTAAGTGAATTTTGTTTCAACTTATCTTGTGGCCGTAATAGTCCGTTTATTAACATATGGATAATGCTAATAAACGGACTAAAACACTAAAATATGGATAAATATGTTTCAAATATGTTTGTATTGTGTTTTTATGTCTTAATGGTACAAAGGATTGAAAACAAAAGCAAAAATGGAAATTTTGGATGAGACTTCGACGACGATATTTTACGTTTATCGCGGTTCAAACGAAGTCGTTTAAATTCTCGATCACTCCATTGGAAAGAGCACGAAAAACAGTCCAATGGTACCGACCATTTTCATAATTTGAACCTTGTTAATTTTTAACCTTTTTCGCCCCCTGTGGGTGTGTGGTTGGGGGGGGGGTGGGGGGGGGGGGGGGGGGGGGGGGGGGGGTGGGGGGGGGGGGGGGGGTCGGGTGGGGGGGGATCCGCGAATGTGCGAGTATAAATGAACTGGCCAATAAAGGGTAATAATATAACATTTATAGAGAATACAGTCAACAATCATCCCTTGCTGCCACGTTCTCCTAATGTAAACCACCGTTGAACCTCCATCATCTACATCTAATTAATACTTAACAACTCACCACTGCATCACCACCTCTTGTGAACGGTTTTGCAACGCACCCGCCGGCTGAAACACACAATCACATCCCGTCCAACACGTAACCATATCCCCATACAACTTAACACCAATCTCTAACCGACCCCGACCATAACAGCCCGAAAGTCACTAAAGCCCCATACACTAAACCACCGTCGCCGATCGACATATAAGGAATGTCCACGGCAAACCAAAAGACAACACCAGTATAAATACGTGTCACGAAATATCACCAGTATTTTACCTTCTATGACCAAAAAGGGAAAATTAAGAGCGAGTAACGAATAAAAAACGTACTTAATTCGCTACTTTGGGAACGAGTCATTGTATTAGTAACAATTTATTAAAAGAACCGACTACTAATACAAATTAAAACCATAACAATTTTTATTTTCACAAAGATAAAAATAACGTATAGGGCACATGTGAAATAATCAACAACGGATGCAATACATTATATAACCCATCTAGAAACCCATACATCATAATATGTGTAGCATCAACACACCAAGCCTTACACACATCTACCCACCATTTTATCTTATTATGAACAGATTCTTCACCTATATCACGATGTTACCTAACATACCACTGATACAAATTCAATTGTCAAATGGGAGAAATAGGAATTCAAAACTAAGTATTAGATGAAGAGGGTGTGATGACTGAACATAATAAGAAAATTTCATAATGAATCAATAGTAGCAAAGGAACATCAACATGTACATATCAGAAATATACAAAACATTTCAAGTAAAATAAGGGGGAACCGCGAGCATGAACAAATCCATCACAACTAAAAATCTAAAAACACGTAAGTCAACTCTATGTTCAAGAACAAGTTTGGTTGAAGTATAAGAGTCTACGGGTGGGTGTCGCCCTTTATAAGGATTAGCAACCAAGTCCAAATCTCGGACACCACCTTTAACTTCTTTGGCCAACTTTCAAACAAGTGCCTACGGACCTCTGAAAGTTCGACATCACAAATTAACCTTATATGTCATATACTCGTAGTTTATCAACTGCCTCGACCTTCACACATGTACACACGACTATGCATGGTATAAACCATGCAAGGTTCGCATGAAATCACACATGAAAAGAATGTAGTTATATCACGACATAAAATAACGACATATGAAGCCCTATAATACAACTTAATGAAAACGTAGCCATATTGGTAACGTTATCGAAGGAACCTGCAACACTTTAAAACACGTACGTAATGTCCTAGGATGGCTTGCAAGGGACAAATAAACGTGGGAATAACTCGCAAATCATTGTAAAACTTATTAAGTTGAGACCTGGACTTATACCGCGAACATGACCAAGTAACACTCGACGAACCACATCGAGCCTTTTGCTCACTGTGGCCACGTCACAGGCTCTGATGAGAGTCGAAGCAAATCATGCTCGTTCGTCTGACCTCGTGTCAGGCTTGACTTGTGTAAGTAAGCCGCTGCCATGTTGCTTCGCACCCCATAACTGACCTTATTTCGCACAGCCACTGCCATCATGGGTTCGTACCCAGCCACGACTATTGTGGGTTCGTGCTCACTGCTAACCATGGTTGAAACCATGAACTACACAACGGCTGCTGCTGTCGTGACCTTTCTTGTTGCGACAAACACAACCACAACGCCTTAGTTTCGACCCATATAATTCCATGACTAACCCATAGAGCTAGGACCATGCGAAGTAAACACGAAAACACAAATATTAAAAATTAAGGGTGCGTTAGGGTGCAAGAAGGACGCCACAACAGTGGCCCTAAACCCACTGTTGGGCTGCGATGTGAAGCAGGAAAAGAAGAAGAATGACCATGCGAGTGAAAAGGAGATAATTATACATGCATATATGTTGTGCGTTGGTTGGACAACAAGAAGGAAGCCGAAACAGTGAGTATTCAAACTCACTGTTGTTGCGCAGCAAGAAAAGAAAGAAAAGAGGGGAAGGTGCATGTGATGTTATATATGAGAGGGATAGAAGGAGACACCAACCAGTGGGTACCCCCACTGTTGTACGACATGATTCAGAAAAGAAAAGGAAAAGAACCATGTGGGTATATTATATATATAAAAATAGGTATATGATATTTTAACAACTTGAATAAGATGTAAATGTAATACACTTTAAACTTAAAAGAGGTACGGGAACATGTATATGGGTCGAGTCCCAGTTAGCCAGATCCGAAATGAGTTGGGCAAATTATTTAACGAGCTAAAAGATTATTTTGATGATCAGAAAAATTTAATTAACATTTTCTTTGTTTTATTTTTCTTTGATTTGGAGGTGGGTGTCAACGAACCCAAAGTTTAAAAAGAATAAATAAACACGGGTTATAAAAACGCATTTAACGCTAAATATTTTAAGTCCATCTGGGTTTTAAACATGAAAAGTTATAAAATATAAAAGATAAAAATTGCATATAAAATATGTGCTATTAGTTGGAAAGTCGAGGGATTAAAGATATACTTTGAACGAGTTGAGCGAACCGTGATATATAAATTCGATAATTATACTAAGCAGTGAACGACAACGATATAAATATATAAGTGCGATGAGAAAATATAAGTACTTAGTAACTTACAGATAATGCTTATATTTTCTTAAATACAAATCACATAGGTGGGTGAATATAAATTGCTACGCGTAACAGTATAAATTCTTATATCGGTACAAATAGTTTTAAAGCCATCCCTAGAGCCATCGGTTTAATCAACGCTTTGAAAACGTAAAACGTTAACTCCTAAGCGACCATACCTTTTGACCAATTGCATAATTTACTGCATACATTAATCTTAGATTGTAAACTCAGTAATTGTTATAATTACTTAGGTGTTTGGTTGAGTCGCTATTTGGTGTGTCTTAAATCCGTTTCCAATCTTCGACTATTAACCGCCAAGGTGAGTTTCATAGCCCCTACTTTACTGTTTTAAATCATCTTTTAGGGTGAGAACATTGCTTAATTTTTAATAGTTAAACACAGGTACATTTACTGATTTACTATCTGGGTCTAAGTCACTATTCAACCCAACTTGCTATATTGCCTAGTTTATCATGAGCTGTCAATTTCTTGATCGGATGACCGGTTGAGGGAGCGCGAATGTTATGGATAGATCTATCGGGATTGACAATACTTGTTTGTCTTGGACTGACATTAGTTAAGCAAACACAGTTTCATTTGAGTCATATACGGATGTTGCGGGTTGAACATCTGCACGGGCTTACCTATGATGATATATGTTAACGCTTCAGTGTCATGAGCTTAGACAATAGTAAATACTTTTCATTATGATATATAGGATTGCTATATTTCATGTCATGGTTATAAATCTTGTGGTTCATCATTATTATCAAACAACCAAACCTATGAACTCACCAACTTTATGTTGACACTTTAGCAATGTTTTTCTCAGGTGTTCTATGTTATGGAATATATGGAGTTTGCATTGGTATATTGGCATGTAGAGGTCTATCTCTCGTATCAAGTCCTCTTTACGCCATGAAGTCACAATCCCAAATCCAGTCTTCCGCTGCAGTGAATTTGGGGGTGTGACAGATTGGTATCAGAGCCACTTGGTTATAGAGAACTAGGTTACATTTGTAACTCTAGACTATAACTGGCTCGTAAGGACATATCATAATAGCATACGCACTATCTATTACTATTTACTTCCTACGTTAATAGCTGCTTGGCACAATATCATAAGAATTACCACTTGCCTATCGTGGGAAACATGACTACACATTATCATTCATTATCTTGGAACAACGTATCATATGGATTACGTATTTATATCATCCTAGCACAAGGAAACTATCATGACTCTCACAAAAAATAATTAACCCTATAACCAACATCACATTACGAAGAGTCACATACACAATATTATGAATTTTGTCGGTGATTACATCCTTACTATATCATTATATGGGGGTCACCTACATAAACACTTCGGGATATCTTGCTAATCACCCACTCGTTACTTCACTACACAAGGAATCCTTATAGCAATTGTTGTAAAATACTTATACTACTATCCACTATGTCGGTATACCCTTAAAAGTATTTCAAAGTATATAAAAACCTACCAAAAAGTATGTGCCGCTTGAATACACCAATAATTGGCGAATGTCATATCATCGGGAAACGTGAACAACAAACTTATAATGAGATGAAAATTTAAAACACGCCCTGTAAAAGTAAGAGACAACAGTCGCAATTAGCAGTCACAAACTATGGGAAGACATAAAAGTTTACACCAGCCCTGAGTCGAGAATAATATGAACTCCACGGATATGCACCTACTGTCCGGAAGCCTACCACACTATTTGGTCACCAGCTTAGGCCTTAACATAAGGATACCGCTAATAATTGCGCGTAAATTTCCTAAACGAACAAGAAACCTACCAATGCCAAAATCCAACACTCCTAGACATATCCTCGAGACATAGTATGCCTAACCATTCAAAACACGCTATAAATCTTATCTCAAAAAAATAGATGGCACCTACAAGTTAAATTTTTACCCAAATATGGAATATAAGAAGAAGAAATCCTATTTTGTTGTATGCAGGGTGTATTCGAGAAATGTCTCAATCACTTTCCAGCAACGTACCTGACAACTCCCCGGAACAGGAAGCCGCCACGGGACACTCCATTCCAAGAAGACTTGACTCACCAACCTCTCAGGCAACCCAATTACCTGAACTAGAACTAACTTTGACCCCTGCTACAGGGCGTGAACACTCCCAAGAAATAAATAACCTCAGTGTTCCTGCACTAATATCACAAGCGCCGGGGCCATCTCGAAAAAGAAGTAGATCACCATCATCGCCATTCTTCCCAGATGCCATTACCTTCTCTGACGGTAAACCAACATCCGAGACATCAGAACTCAACCCAGAAGATGTGACGGCCAGACTAGAGGACCTGGAAGTAGAGATTGACACTCTTCATGCAGACACCGAGGACAAAGAGCTCCTGATCTCCGAATTGCAGGATTCTCTCGCAGCTGCCGAGAGTGAGATCGCAATATTGCAGATAAGGGTAGCTGATACCGAGAGCAGGCGTGCTGAGGATCATGAACAAATTCAGAAAATTCTAGCCCGCCTAGGCCTGTAAGCAAGACAGCCAGACTCGCTATAACAATGTATCCCAGCTTGCAAGGAAATTAATAAAGACTTGTACTTTGCTTTCATGAAATAATAAATGAAATAACAATTCTGCCCTAAAAAGTTTCTGAGTACATTTACCCAGTATAAGGGAAACCATATAATTGATAATTTTTGGAATCAAATGACAAGCATCGTAATGTGTCAAGGAAATAACACTATCGAAATTACTGCTCAGTGCAAAACAAGTATGCTCGTTGCCCAACAAATGAAGAGTACAATCATGTGCCCGGAAAATGGAAATAGAGAAGCTATTTCTGAGGAACACTATGAAACTTGAAGGATCATTTCAAAGGGGCCACACATAGTACTTCAGACAAGATGCAGTAACCCCTACACAAAATCAAATTTCTTTCCTCCACTATTCGACATTTTGTCAGTCCGAAATAATTTCTCTCATCAATAAACGCCTTTTCAATAAAATACTAAATACATCTGAAAGATTACCAGGTAATGACTTCTAATCATACCAAGATGCGAGGAGGGGTACATAGCAATATGTGATTATAACGAGAAGGGTGAAACAATAAAATAAACAACGCGGAAGTCTATTCAACCAGATCCATAATATTTCTGTTCATAATACAACAAAATACAAAATATAAGGAATACAACAAAAATGTAAAATGCTAAAACGACAGATACATCACCGCGTGAAAAGAAACACATCGGATAGATCAGCAAAATAAGCGATGTGACGATTATGATCATGACGGGAGTGAAAATCTCGATTGGGAACCCCATGAGGATTGGTAATCAACAGTTTTGAGGAAAAGGATGAGAAACGTGAAATTGTGAAGTGAGAGATAAATTGAGATGAGGAAGGAGTAAAATGTAACTTATAAGAAAGAGAGGCGGCGTAGTGGGTAAGAGTTGGGAGGAATATCGATTTAAAATATTTATGTCTAGCAAGAGCGATCACAACCAAACCCTAAACTCTCAACAAAAAGTAATTATTCGAAATAACTTATGCGCTGAGATAATAATTTTACGAACACATAGATAATACACGCCAACACATAAAGCGCTATGCACTTAGTGAAATAAACACATAAAGTAAACGTAAACTTTCAGAAGGACCACAGGTGTGGTAGAGAGTAGCAAGGAAATGATAAACCAATTGACATATAACATAACACCATTCATCGGATACTTGGGGAATACGACAATTTGTACACAATACAAGTCTCTATACCAGCTACGCTTACAATCACAAACAAATGACTAAAGGAAAAAGGGGATGTCAATGTAAACCTAAGGTATACATAGCCTGATCAACTATGTATAAGTTAGGTTGACAAAGATATGCCCAATAGTATTCGATAACAAAAGTTTAGACACACACGTATTTTACTCATTCACCACATTAAAGACAATACTCAAGGAAACTATGAAAGTCTACCATTCATCAAGAATACATCATGAGAATTCAATCATACATAAGCAAAACAAAGTTAAAGATGAAACATTCGATAGTTCTTCCTGTAGGATTCAACATAAGATTAAGTGAAACGCTCATGAACAAAACGATAAAACGACCCACTAGCCTATCGGCAAAAGCTACTTCTTCCAGAAGGCTTCCACGCCAATCGCCACAATGATGAGTGGTACGATAAGCCCTAATATTACAATGACGTACTGATGATCTTCTTCCTGTGGAACACTCGCCAAATAACAACCAACCACCACAACAAACACAACCGCAATCAGGGGAACGAGATACGACATTTTAATTTAAAGACAAATGAAATTTTAAGTAAGGAAACTTATTTTGGTGCCTTGACAAATTCAAGAAATTGGCAAAGTGTATATACATATAAGGGAGGTAACGGCTTGCCACATTCTAGCCGTTGGAGCCCCACTTGCCACTTTTGTCCTTTTCTTAACCCATGCCACGAATAAGACGCTAAATTCAGGGCAAAAGTTCCCGACTTGAAAGGACTGCGATACCCCATAAAAAAAATCTTATTTCAAACCCTTAAGGTAAAAAAAATCAATCACCGAAAGGTTTTAAATTGTTAGAATAATTACTTTGGGAAAAAGTTTACAAATTAATAACACTATTCCTAAATCACTTTATAATACTGAAGAGGGACAACAATCATGTTCACTCAATTATTCAATACGGAATTACCACGCAAACACTTTAAAATACTGTGTAGAGACAGTAGTCATAGTCGCTCAATTATCCCATTCAAGATACATCATGGCAAGGCAACAGTCACGAAACAAACATTTTGATACTGCAGAAATCAAATACATTCATTTGAACTTACTAGACAACTAACATGATAGCCGTTGATTTGTGAAAGTGGAAATACAAGTACATATTTAAGACAACAATGTTTTACTCAAAGTAGTACAACGACATGGTTACAACAATCCTTAGACCATTAATCCGATGACTCACAATCTGAGTCGTACCTCACTACCCCAAATTCTAAATAGAATGCATTATTTTTAGCCCGTTCTTGCCTAATTTTCTCCTTTTGTGCCTTTTTGTTCATGGCCTCCTCTTCCAGCATTTCTTTTAGAGCTTCTTCATCCATACGGAGTTGATGTAACTCTTTCTCGGTAAGAGGGAAATCAGTTTGTGATGTACCTCCATGTGTACGGCCGGAGTATTTTTCCTGGAACCAAGCCGACTTAGCATCCATTTGTTTTTGTAGTTGTGTCGCCTTTCCATACATAGAAAGATGCAACTCGCGATCCTTTTCACAGCTTTCTTTTAAAAGAGTGCAAATCAAAGCACGACTCTCTTGAGAAATGTCTTTGCATTTCTCATAAGTCTTTCTAAGATCGTCCCTGACGGCGCAAGAATCTTCAAACTAAAAAGCCAAATTCAAAAGTACATCCTGCCGACCTTTATCTTTCTTAATCAATCTTTGCACCAAAGCTTCGACTTCGAAATCAGTTTGAGGAAGCGAACAGGCCATTGAAGTATCTTTGTAGTAGGATTTAAGTTTGAAAATTTAAGAGGAATGAGGTGGTATTTATAAGACAAAAAAGGGAAAAAGGAAATAATTGAAGATTTTGTCTTTACTTCAACGGATACATTCAAATATTTTGTCGTGGGGGCTCATCCCAATAACAATACGTTTATGAGGGGTATGTAAGAACCAACTTAAGATCAATTACCCTCACACCTTCGCAAATCCACAATCTCCTACAACGTCTTAATTTCGTGGGCGAAATCTTCTAACCTGGGGAGGATGTGACACCCCGTAAGAAAAATTTGATTCTCATTGCGTTAAGTAAAAGTCATGTAATGCAAGTTTGCAAGTTCACCAATAACTTTCAACGAGAAGTCATCTTATGGTCGTCAACGCATTTTTTTGTCATAAAAAGTTTAATTTGCACGAGAATATCACCATTTTTACTCTATGACTAAAAGGGTATTTTAGAACGAGTAACGATAAAAATCATATTTAATTCACCTTTGTGAAGCGAGAGCATTTACTTGTAGCACTTTATAAAAACCGCCTACACATAACTTAATGAATATGACAACTTAATATTAATTCAACAAGGACAAAATAAACTATACAAATATATATCTATACATATGAAAATGTATGAAAAACAAAATACAATAATGATAAAACATTATCATCACAAGACTTATAACATTACCCTACTACTTTCATCATTTGAAAGATTCTTTATAATTGCATGTTACGTATCATACACCTGATTCAAATTCAAAATTTAAATGCAAGAATAGTAGAGACGCCTTAATAGTAAGATGTCCTAACAATATTAGAGAAAAGATACGATGACTAACAGTATTAGAGAAAGCCACCATGATTCAATAGTAACATAGGACCATTCACATGTAACTTATCTGTGATCAACCAAAGACTTCGGTTATAAATCAGAACCATTCAGGAACAAATGTATTACAACAAAAATCTGAAAACACTGAGTAAACTATACGTTCAAGATCAAGTTTGTTGAGTACAAGAGCTAAGTGGGTGTAGACTTTAGAAGAGATAGCAACCAAGCCCAAACCGTATCTCTATTTTCTTCCTCGCCATCTTTCATCAAGCTTAGGACCTCAGTGAGTCATCCTCATAAGTTAACCTTTATATGTCATTACTCGTAGTTTATCAAGCCTTGACCTTCACGACATGTACATACGACTTGGCATGTATATAACCATGCCAAGGTTCGCATATAGGGCAAGCATGAAAAGAATGTGTCGTGCCGTGCCTAAAATAAGCAAGCCATAGTAACATTAGCAAGCAACTTACGATGCGTGAGTAACTAATATCGAAACCAAAGGAAAATTATAACAACTTTAAACCAGTACGAAAAACATGGCTTCAAAAAGAAACGCATGAAATATTAGTTTTTTTTAAAACTAGACCTCGCTACCATTGTTGTTTCGCACCAAGGCTACTGCCACCTTTGTTTCGTATTCAACTACTGCCATTATGAATTCGGGATCGCTGTGGTCTGCCACCACAGTTGAAACCATGAAGCTCCATGGTGAGCTGCTGCTGCCACTGCAGCCACATGAGCTGCGAAAACACCACCACACTTGTAGTTTCGATCTTTTATCTATCTAGTGACCAACCCTAAAGAAAGAATACCTATGCGGGTTCAAAAGAAAGATAAGTATACATGCATACATATTCAATGGAATGAAAAAAAGGAGAAACCTATATATATGTATGATAAAGAGTGCGTGAGTATGAGTCCAAAGACCACGACAAGTGGTTCTGAGTCCTCTGTCTGAGCTCGACCCAAAAGCAGAAAAAGGAAAAGGATTAGGGCCGCATGGGCTATATTTTAATACATGTATACGTATACAAAATATGGAAGAAGAAAGACCTAGCTCCAAACTAAATAAGGGTGCGTGGGTACAAGCAGATGACACCACAAAAGTGGTTGTCAAACCTTCTGTTTGTGTGCGTCAGAATCAGAAAAGGGAAAGGGAAGACTCAGTAGCAAAGTGGTTTCGTTTTAACATAAAGACATTTGCAAATGGGTATATTATAGTAGCAACTTGTATGAAATCTTTAAATCGTAACTTTTAAACGTAAGAAAAAGTGGGAACATGCATGATTTCGGATCCTTGAGACTCAAGTGAGTTGGGTAAGCTAGCTAACGAATCAGAAATTATTCAATAGTTTGAAATCTATAAACAACGATTTCCGATGAAATAAAAATAATAATGACGAAATTTATTTAAAAACGTATAAGTGAATCTAACGCGATTAATATAAGTTCTTTAATGTTAAAAATATTTTAAAGCTTGTCCAGATTTTAACATGGAAAGTTATAATATAAAAGTTACATATATTGTATATAAATATTATTATTTGGAAAGTCAAAGTGAATAAAAATATATTCGAGTGAGCCATAATATATATAAACCCGACAATTTCACAAATATATTAACGACTTCGATGTGAATAAATGTATATATATACTTAGTAAATTACAAATGACGTTTATATGTTTCTTAGACATAAATCACCTGAACTTGTGAATATAAATTGCGATGCATTATAATATTAACCGAACCCGTATAGACACTTATAATAGTAGAGTCGTCACTAGAGTCACGATCTAGCTAACACTTTGGAAACGTAAAACATTATCGCGTAGACGACAATACCTTTTGACCCATTTGCATAAGCCATTTCATTAAGTATTTTTAGCATGTAACTCAGACTTTGTCATAATTAATTAGGTGTTTGACCGCGTTACTTTTGGCGTGCATTACTATCAGTTACAGACGATTAAACAACAAGGTGAGTTTTCATAGCCCCTACTTTACTGTTGTAAATCATCTTTTGGGGTGAGAACATTGCTTATTTTTAACAGTTGAACACAAGTACATTTACTGATTTACTATTGGGTCTAAGTCCCTATTCAACCCAACTTGCTATATTGCCCAATTTATCATGAACCGTCAATTTCTTGACCGGATGACCGGTTGAGGGAGCGCGAATGTTATGGATAGATCTATCGGGATTGACATCCCTGTTTGTCTTGGACTGACATTAGTCAAGCAAACACAGTTTCATTTGAGTCAGTTACGGATGTCGCGGGTTGGACATCTGCATGGGCTTATCTATGATGATTCATGTTAACGTTTCGGTGTCATGAGCTTAGACAATAGTAAATACTTTTCATTTTGATATATAGGATTGCTATATTTCATACTATGGCTATAAATCTTGTGGTTCATCACTATAATCAAACAACAAAACCTATGAACTCACCAACTTTATGTTGACACTTTAGCAATGTTTTTCTCAGGTGTTCTATTTTATGGAAAATAAGGAGTCTGCATTGGTATATTGGCATGTAGAGGTCTATCTCTCGTATCAAGTCCTCTTCACGCCATGAAGTCACAATCCCAAATCAAGTCTTCCGCTGCAGTGAATTTGGGGGTGTGACAGATATGTTTTGTTTCTCCGATGCTCTACCCTTCTAAGCTAATCAAAAACATTTCTGGGTAATTCCTTGAAGCACCGGGTCGATATAAGTTTCTTCGATGCTCTACCCTTCTAAGCTTCATATAATTATATATACATATTTGGCATGCTAAAGGTTGTTGCTTCACTTATTCGACTAGGAGGTGTTTCTTCGTAAACATACCAGGCAAGTTTTAAGAAGTTTTTTTGTTTCCAATACATTGAACGATAATTTCAGGTAAATTGATTTTCAGTTTCCTAGCATTTATAATGAAAAGATGTCAATGCTACATGTTACATTCAATGCTACATGTTAAATTTCATTTATAGTTTAGAAAATAAAAGTAACTCCTCCATGTACTAATTCCACACCCAAATTGCAGCCCGCTGCAAGATGTTGTTGATTCATCCGATTTGCAACAAATGTTATTTCGCCGATACTACAAAAGGAAGGATGAAGGATACAGAGTCATCTACCATCCACGTGGTTAGTGTTATCTCCTTTCGACGTAATATTAATAGCCTTTTCATCTTTTTGTATTTTAGTATAGTTATTGCATAAAATCAAGTTAAATTATTGTCATACCAGGTTCTATTTTCAATCTTTAAATCCTTTGGTCTTTAAGAAACAACTTAATATTGCTCGGGGTTGAGGGAAGGCGTCTCTAAATTAATTTAGAAATGTAGTAGCTTCTTCAATGCAGAGATGTTGCATATATATTAAAAGTTCGTTGTTATACACATGTAGAAAGCAAAGAGTCGATAAAGTGACAATGGACTTGAAAGGCACAAGGGTGTTCTCAACAATAACACCCAGAAGAGCTGAGAATGTGGTGAAGCGCGACTAACAGATG
>BQNB010097961.1:0-12517 GCA_026074375.1 Tanacetum coccineum | reverse complement strand
TGATACCATTGGCGCCTCTCCATAATTAATCAGATAATTATGTGGCCACACCCAAAGGGTAATGCAAGATGATTCTTGATTACATTTGGTATATATGTATTAAGTTCTATAACGATAATCTAAGTGGTTAAACTATATGGAATGAGTTAGGATCCATATCCATAGTTTAACGGTATTTGAACAAAGGGATGATTAAAGCAAGAGATACATAACCTTGCTACTGAGAATGTTTATGAAACTTGATCTCATACATTTCTAGTTTTAAAAATGAATGCGAGTGTTGCTAGACGTTTCCGTCGCTATTATTTAGGTTGTCTGCTACTCCAACTCCCAAGTGGGAGCTGTTGGATTAATGTGAATTGGACTAGCTTAATACGGCTAGAAATGTGTGAGCCTATTGAGGGCACACATGTTAAACACATAGAGTGCGTTTTTAACTTCACGTACGTTTCTAAAGTGAACCTTAAGACCAAAACCAACTAGACAATGATCCTAAAGGTTGTCCTAATATAGTAGCCGGCCAAGATAGGATTCAATAGATTGTCTAGGTTCATTGTTTGGGATAAGAAGGAAAAGAAAGAGTTGTGATAGGAATAGAATTGTGGTTTCCTAATCTTATCATAATTAGGGTTAAGTGAAAGAGTTGTGATAGGAATAGAATTGTGCTTTCCTAATCTTATCACAATTAGGGTTAAGTGGGTATAAATATACCTCACCCTAGTGATACAAAGAACACACCAAAAAATCACAGACCTTCCCCAAATCAGTTTCGGGCATCTCTTTCTTCCACAGCCGGTTCTAATCAAAACCCTTATTAGGTTTTGATTTTCGGTTCCTTCTCATTCTTGTTGTTGAACTTCGGTGACTTCAAAAGAGGTAGAACAAGAGTGGTTTAATCCAAATCCTCTATAGCAGGTCCAAGGTTTTGGGTTTATAGGTGTTCACGGGTTGGCGGCAATAAGAAATAGTTAGGGTTTGTTTTATGTGAATTTCGGTACATCAGATCCATTTTCGGTGACTACTAAATTCGGTGGAAACTCTAATACCACTATATGATATTCAGTGCTATTCATTAGAGAGGGTTTAGGTACTTGATATCAGTGGGTTTGTATTACTTGTTGTATTGGGATACACGTGAAGTGGGACTAGCATCCGGGCGTGCTTGTTGAACGTGTTTATGTGAGCACTTGTAGATGTGACATCTTAGTCACTTGTTTCATTGCATTTGCTGTTTTCTTCAAGGGTTAGTTTTCTTGTTTACCTTTTGTTTATTTATTGTGTGTTAACTATATGAACCAAACATAATCCATATCTGCTGCGTACTCGTGGTTGTTAATGGTTAACAGGTTATTTAAATTCCAACAATATTAATTTAAAAAGAGTCACTCTTGAGCTTTTTTCATGTCCACATTGCAGGAAATGACTCTTGAAGAGTATGAGAAAGTGCTCGAATAGAAGAGGAAAGCGTAGGTGTATCTGAAGAGTGAGGAACGAAAGATTGCGTTGGTCATTGTGATTCCAAACTGAACAACGAAATAGTTCAAGGAATGATTGACTGGATTTGGGTCGTCATGGATGCTGCTCAATGTTACGCCCATTCCGTGAGTTTTACGGTTAACAAGTTCTTCCCCTTTAAACTATTAAAAATTACTAATTTGTACTTCTTTCATTTTGAAATTTGCTTACGAAATTCCAAAACTTGTGGTCAGCACTAAGAGTTAGGTTGCAAGTCCATTAGTAACAGGAAAAATGATTTCACAAATTTCAAGCTGATGACCTGCATGAAAATTTCAAGTTGATTTCACAAATATGATTGGTAGCTTCAAGCCTTCAAGTCCCCAGTTTTATTTTATTATGTTTCTTGCGGTTAATACTAATTTGTTCTACCAACTCTTATTTGTAAATAAGATGAAATTATGTTGATGTGTATGAGCGTATACATGTAGCATTAAGAAGTGAAACATCTTGTGTGTTGTGTGTTATATAGCAGAAGGAAATATATTGTTGCCTTTCATAGTAGAGTTAGAAAAAAATATGTATAATCATAGTCGTCATGTATGTGTTGATGCTACATTATCTTTCATTTTGCTATTTTGCTTATTATTTTAATGCACGTTTCATTTTATTAAATCTATACACATTTGCAAACAAAGTTATATATTTATTTTAATACATTTTATATTTTTCATTTTGCTATAATTTAGTTATTTGACAATTTGTTAGATTATTCATATGTCTCATTTCTAAACAAATTTATTCTAACCCATTATGCTCATTTGTTTCGTTCTTTTGGCTTATCGCCTAATAAACATTAGTTATTAGTTATTAGTTATTTTCTATTTTTTTAACACTCATGCATTTCATTAGTCTTTTTAACAAATATCTCAAGTCATGCAACAAATATTGTCTACAAAGGGAGGTGCGAATCTACATGACATGTTTTATATGCGTTTCTCACTTTGTATATATACTGTTATCAATAACTTAGACTCAACTTTCGTTTTTCACATATTTAGGTGTTCACACAATCTACAAGGATTATTCAAGTTATTGATGTTGGCTTTGCAATTTAAGACTGTACCTATTGGACAACATGAATCATGCACATTTATTTTGTTAATAGTTAAACATCAAGTTGTTTACGGTTTAGTTGCCAAATTACTTATTTTTTCCTTCAAAAACCAACGTGACCTATTTACATCCTTTGTTGTTTGTTAATTTATCTACACAAATGACTCTTTAATGAAATATATCATTTTGATATACCCGTGATATCATGGGTTTATAAGCTATTATATATGTGTAAAACTCATATATCTATACGCATCAGTTCTTTTATTAAGACTCATTCAAAACATGAAACTCAAAGTTTATATAAAATAAATAGATAACTACCTATTTCTAAGAGGATATATAAATATCATCTTAATTACTATCGGGAAGACCTTCTTATGGAAAACACTTGCTTCCGGCATTAGAAGACGGGATGATATAGTATTAAACGTGGCATCCAGCGGCATTGCATCTTTATTAATGTCGGGAGGCCAAACTACTCATTTCATAATTCTATCAACGTTGATGAGACTTCTACGTTCTCCATAAGTGCTCAAAATGATCAGGGAGCATTGTTAAAGAGAGGTAGATATAGATGTGCCTTATGTTTGATTGAAATTAATGCGAATGATGTCCTTAAAAAAAGTCTTACTAAGGGTGTTCCTTTAATTGATGACCCGGGGCTTACTATTGAAACTGTTTCTATTGAGTATGAATGGAAGCCACCCCGATGTGACCTATGTAGGATATTTGGCCATGATCAAGCCCAATGCCCTAAAAAGGTGTCGGTTCCTTCTACTGTTGTTACCCTATTGTTGTTACTCCTACTATTGTTACTCCTACTGTTGAGAAGACTAATGATGGATTCCAAATTGTGGGTAAAAAGAAGAAGAAGGGTAAATCAAAGTCTAGTAATGGTGGACAGTTTGGTGGTCAATCGGTTAAATAGAATATCAGGTATGAGCCTAAGGCGACTACAAGCCTGCCAAAAAAGGGAGTTACCAATCCTGGTAATACGTCGACATCGTCATCTATGTTGAAGAACCCACCTCAGGTTACTGTTGCTTCTAATAAAGAAGGTAATATCACTATGTCTAATTCTTATGCTGCCGTGGATGATGAAAGCAATGAAGATGTTGAGAATGTTTATGACGAATCGGCTAACTTACTTCATAGTACACAAACAGGTGAAAGTTTGTCTACTTGCACGGTTGTTGCTGGTTATCTTGTTTGGATTAGTCGTTTGTTTGTTCTAGTTTTAATTATTAGTTGTTTCTAGAGTTGTAAGTATTTATGGCCTGTCATAAGCACTAGGTTAGGAGTTTATCAAGATTTTTAGCTTGAGGTTAATGTGTTATGTCAGCCACATTCTATTTGTTCTTAACATTTTTGGTTTTAATATACTTTATCGTATGTGCCCGAAGAAATTTTAATCGATGAAGCTAATGACCCGGTATCTTCTATTATTGATTTTACTTATCCAAACATTTTGGATAACATAAATGACCCGTCCTACTTCAAAGAAAAGGTTATTCTTGCTCCAATGAATGAAGTCGTCGACAATATAAATGAGCATTTATTGGAGAAATTCCTAGGAGAAGAAATGGTTTACTTAAGTTGCGACAGTGTAGATAAAACTAAACGTAATGCCGCCATAGATCAATCAATTTTCCCAGCAGAATTTTTCAATGTATTGAAGTTCTCAGGTGTACCCAACCACAGGCTGGCGTTAAAAGTAGGTATCCCCGTGATGTTGTTGAGAAATACTAATCAACCAAATGAATTGTGTGATGGAACACCACTTCATGTTCTGAAATTAACAAGAAATTCTATTAGTTCGCAACTCATTAACGGAACACACTTTGGAAAGAAAGTTATCATACCGAGGTTGAGAATTACTCCTTCCAATAAATGTTTACCTCTTATGTTCGTTAGAAAACAATTTCCTCTGTCAATTTCATTTACCATGATGTTAGAAATACGGAAAAGTATCGGCCACTTTCAATATATGTAGTAATAGATCGTAGTAATTAGTAATGTTATGTTAGTAAGCTAACCGGGCCAAAGGCCCATGGACAAGCCCACTAAGGGCTCATAGCCAACCTTGGTATGAGATATATAAACTCTCTCCATACATGGAGAGGGTGTTGGTTGTTCATTTGTCACATTTCACTTAAGCTAATATTATCATTTTTCTTTCTCTCTCTAAGTGTTCATCCAACCACCTCTTTCTCTCTCTAAAACTCCAAGTGAATCATTCCATACATGTGTTAAGATATTCTACAATTGGTATCAAGAACCATGGGGTGTTTGTGAAGGTTTTTATGTGCGTTTTTATGTGCGTTTTTATACCCTTTTTGTGCGTGAGTTTGGTTCGAATCCATCAAAAGGTTTTCACCTTTTGAGGGTTTAAAAACCATAAAGCTTTTAACTTTATTTCTTATTTATCTTAGTTTAGACTAGAAGTACAAGAAAATCTTTCAAAAACCATAAAAAATATCATCTTTTTGAGTCTTTTTGGTTAAAAAGAGGGTTTTGTACCAAGAATCTTGATTTCAAATTTTTCGTGTCAAAAACGTTAAAGTTTGTGTTTTTAAGGTTCTAATAGTCTTAGATAGTTAAGAAGTACAAGAAAAATCAGGTAAAAACGTCAAAAAGTGAGTCTTTTTAAGATTTTTAGTTTTTGAGTTACGAAGTGTATTGGGCGATTTATACGGTCTATAGGCGATTTATACAAGTTTGATTGCTCAGGCGATTTATACGTCTTTCACTACAGGCGATTTATACAAGTTTGATTGCTCAGGCGATTTATACGTCCTTCACTACAGGCGATTTATACGTCAACTTTACTAAGGCGATTTATACACTGTTTTTTGCAAAGGCGATTTATACACTGTCTTTTGTGAAGGCGATTTATACAATCTTCTGTGAAGGCGATTTATACAACTTTTGTGAAGGCGATTTATACATTGTCTTGTGTGAAGGCGAATTATACATTGTCAAAGGCGATTTATACACTTTCATTAGGTGAATTATACGGTTGTTCTTTGATTTGTAAAATCCCGTGAATATTCGATTTCTCGGTTTTATCAAGAATTGTAAAATCCCGTGTATTCCGAAAGACTCAAACCTCATTAATCAAAACTCACTTTAACACAACAACCTCCAATCACTGTCCGATCATTTTAATCTTATCACATTGAAATGGATCCAATGATTTCACTTGGACAAAAGAATACTCTTGCTGAGTACATGATACTCTCCGGTGCTGACAATCGTCCACCTATGTTGGACAAGGACCTGTATGATTCTTGGAAAAGTCGAATGGAATTATACATGCAAAATAGAGAGCACGGAAGAATGATACTTGAATCAGTTGAACATGGTCCTCTCATTTGGCCTACGGTTGAAGAGAACGGTGTGATCTGAACAAAGAAATATGCTGAATTAACTGCTGCTAAGAAAATTCAAGCTGATTGTGATATGAAAGCTACCAATATCATTCTTCAAGGTCTTCCTGTTGATATCTATTCACTTGTGAATCATCACAGAGTTGCTAAAGACTTATGGGAGAGAGTTCAATTACTGATGCAAGGTACATCTTTGACAAAGCAAGAAAGAGAGTGTAAACTGTATGATGCATTTGATAAGTTTACTCACATCAAGGGGGAATCACTTCATACGTATTACTTGTGATTTACTCAGCTGATCGATGATATGAACATCTACAAGATGAAAATGGAGCAATTTCAAGTTAATACCAAGTTCTTAAACAGTCTTCCATCCGAGTGGAGTAAGTTTGTGACGGATGTCAAACTAGTTAAAGATTTGCATACCTCCAACTTTGATCAACTTCATGCACATCTTGAACAACACGAACTCCATGCTAATGAAGTTCGTATTATGCGTGAACACAATCAAGATCCACTTGCCTTCGTTGCAAATCAGCAGATGACGCCACCTTACTTCAACCCTTATCAATCATCTTACAACAATCCTCTACTTCAACAACAATTTTCACCATCACAATATGGATCAATTCAACCCAATCAACAATACTCATCTCATTATCCATCACAAACTCAATTTAATCATTCATCCATTCCACCATCACATACATTTCAGTCTCAAATGAATCATCAAACCTCAACTGTTCCACAAGTAATTCCACAAGTTGCTTATCAATCACCTCAAGCTCATACACAACCTATGACTGAATCACCATTTAGAGACTCAGGTTTTGATGTTCCTGTATTTTCTCTTGGAGATAATCCGATTGCTTATCTCAAAAAAGCAATGGCTTTTCTAATGGCTGTAGCTTCTTCAAGGTTCCTTACTACCAATAATCAGCTCAGAACTTCATCTAATTCAAGAAACCAAGCTACTATTCAAGATGGCAGGGTTACCGTGCAATAAGTTCAGGGGAGACAAGGGAAACATTATTCTGTTACAACATATAAGGGCAATGCTACTAGTTCAAGGGGAAATACAACAAGTGGACAAGCTAGAGTTGTTAAATGCTACAACTGCCAAGGTGAAGAACATATGGCTAGGCAATGCACTCAGCCAAAGCGACCAAGGAATGCAACATGGTATAAGGAGAAAGCAATGTTAGCAGAAGCTCAGGAAGCTGGACAAATCATCCCTTACAATGTTAGCAACTCGCATTTCTTGCAGATCCAGGAATTCCAGCAGATCAAGTTCAGACAATCATCCCTCACAATGCTGCTTTCCAGACTGAGGATCTCGATACGTATGATTCAGACTGTGATGATCTCTCGACTGCACAAGCGGTTCTTATGGCCAACATTTCCAACTATGGTTTTGACATTATCTCAGAGGTACCCAATTCTGAAACCTATCTGAATGATATGGATAATCATAGTGTGCATGCATTGTAGGATTTTGAACAATCACCAGTTATGGATTTTACAGATAATGAGATATCTAGTGATAGCAATATCATTCCATATTCTCAATATTTGCAAGAAACACAACAGGCAACTGTTCAAGATACTAATTTGCAGGAACAACAAGATTTAATGATTTTATCTGTAATTGAACAAATGTTCGAACAAATGATTAATCATGTGAATAATTGGGAAAAGGGTAATAAGGAACAGAATAATAAATCAATAACCGCTAAGCTTGAGAGATATAAGGAAGGGTCAAAACTTTTGAACAACTTCTTAATATTGATTTAAGTAGTCGTGAGAAAATGATTGATTCTCTAATAGATGATATGATTAAAGAGAAGCTTGCACTGAAAGAAAAGGTTGACTCACTTGAACAAAATCTTTCTAAACAAATCAAAGAAAATGAATCTTTATTGCAAACATTCAATGTTTTCAAAAACGAAGCCAAAGAAAAAGAAAATAAATACCAGGAAAACAAAATTGATTTGGAAAAGAAGATTAATGAACTTGATAATATTGTTTATTAAGTGGGTCAATCTACTCAAACAGTGCACATGTTAACAAAGCCACAATTATTTTATGATAACATTCACAAACAAGCTCTAGATTATCAAAATCCGTTTTATCTCAAGAAAGCTCAGCGAATTAAACCAATCTTGTATGATGGATGTGTTATTTCTGAAAAACATAATGCTATGCATGTGGTTGATGATGAAGAAACATTGATTTTAGAAGAAGAGAGTCGATCAAAAATGTCTGAAAAAGCAAAGGATCTGAAAGCTATTAAACAAAACATTTCTCTTAAACCTATTGATTATGAAAAGTTAAATAGACTAACTGAAGATTTTGGGAAACATTTTTCTCCACAACAAGAATTATCAGCTGAACAAGCTTTTTGGTTTTGTATAGTCAATCCATCCATTGAACCTTCTTACAGACCACCTGTCATAGTGGATGTTCCTAGTGAACTACCTAAGGTGAGTTTGGTGAATGCAGGCCTTAAAAAGCTTAAATTCCACCTCACCCAGTTTGACTCAGTGGTGAGAAAGAGGACAACACCTAGTACTCTTGAAGAAGGTGAATGGGGGTTTGAACATACTAAAACTATTTTTAACAATAAAATTATTCCAATTCTAAAATCTTTAAAAGACATCTTCAACGTGTTTGATAAAGATCTTCTGAATGAAATAATGGAAGTACAAATAGTTTTTGACCAAATGGACGCGGTTGTTCAACAGTCTTCAGTTGATAAATAATGTTTGGAAATTGCTAAGAAATAAATTCTTTTGGAAAATGATCGACTCTTACAAAAATTCATGTCTTAAGATGTAATGTTAAATGTGATGAATTCTATGTCTTTGAATAATGATTCTGTGAATATGGAAATACAAAAGTGTGATTCGTGTGAAAAGTGTTTGAATCTTAATGCTGAGCTTTCAAAATCAAAACAAGCATATAATGATTTTTTGGAAAATTATTCACAACTTAAAAAACTTTGTATGTCTTTCGAAGCATCAATTCAATTACAACAAGAAGTTTTTCAAAACGATGAATCTTGCGTTAATCAAAATGCTGTTGAAATTCAAGAATATTTTGAAATCAATGATTTGAAAGCTCGGCTACAAGATAAAGACAAGACCATTTGTAAGTTGAAGGCTACTATTAAATCTTTGAGAGAGAATACCAAGGAAGAGAATGTTAATCCTGATAAATGTGATCTTGAGCCCATAAATAAGGAACTGGAAAATAGTGTGGCAAACTTGCTTTCTGAGAACGAACGTCTTTGTAATGAAATTAATCATGTGAAGCAGGTTTTTAAAGATCAGTTTGACTCAATCAAACGGACACGTGTTCGTCATAAAGAACAAAGTGACTCTTTAATTAACAAACTGAACTTAAAATATGTGGAAAATGAGGATTTAAAAGCTCAAATTCAAGACAAAGTTTTTGTGATAACATCATTAAAAAATGATTTACGAAAGTCAAAAGGGAAAGAAATTGTTGAAAATGTTGTTCACATACCTTCTGCCACCACTATTGCTCCATGCATGTTCAAGCTTGATTTAGAACCGTTGCCTCCTAGGTTATTGCAAAATAGGGAAGTTCACATAACCTATCTTAGGAACACTCAAGAACAAGCTAATATTCTTTGGGAAATAGTCGAACAACCTAAGGCGAAACAACCTTTAGATAGCGAGTTAGACCTTGCCTGTAAGTATGCCACAATAATTTAGGAGTTTCTTGTATATGTTCAAGATACATGCCCTAATGCGATAACACCTAGTGCTAAGAAGGTTACTGTCAAACCCATGAACAATGTCAAGAAAGTTAGGTTTGCTGAACCTCTCACATCCTCAAGCAAGATTCAATAGGTAGAGTCTTCTAATACATCATATTCTAACACACCTGTGTTGTCTTCTACAGGAGTAAAGTGTTCTACTAGTAATTGCGAATCAAAGCCTTCAGGCAATAAAAAGAATGATAGGATCTCGCAAACACCAAGTAGGAACAAGAAGAATAAAGTAGAAGCACAACCTAGGAAAGTGAATAAAGTGAATCGTGTTGTTAAACCTATTTATGATGTTGATGTTAAGCATTCACTATCAAATGCGAATTCTAAAATTCTCTGTGCTACTTGTAACAAATCTATGTTTGATGGTGTTCATGATAAATGTCTTCTTGATCTTGTATAAAATGGGAATAAACGTACTAAATCTGCTAAGAAACATAAAAAACAAAATATTTGGAAACCTACGGGTCATGTATTCACTGAAGTAGGATTTAAGTAGAAACCAACAGGCAGAACTTTTACTATAGTTGGTAACTCGTGCCCTTTAACTAGGTTCACCTCAACTAACATAGTGCCTCCTAAGAAAACCACTTCCCACTCAGATGAAATACAAAAACTAGAGATAAAAGTCTATAGCAAGAAACCTAAAAATGTTAGAAACATAGGTTCGAGTAAAATAGCTAAGATTGGAGAATCTAAGAATGTTAACCACTTGAAACCCAATCAAATTTAAGGATCCACTACAATAGATATTCCATCGTCTTCTTCTCTTATCATGATAGGTTGTCCAGATTGTACTCAGGTATCTGGACTTCGAATGCTCGAAACACATGACAGGGAATCATTCTCAGCTCATGAACTTTGTCAGTAAATTTTTGGGTACTGTTAGATTCGGGAATGACCAGATTGCAAGGATTATGCAACAAGGTGTTAGTTATGAAGTCTCGGTAAGCATTGAAGGGGTTGATCTACTTTCAGGATCCAGAGACACAAATTTGTACACAATTTCTCTTGATGACATGCTTAAATCATCTCTGGTCTATCTTCTATCCAAAGCGTCAAAGACTAAGAGCTGGTTATGGCACCGTCATTTATCTTATCTTAACTTCGGTACTTTGAACAAGCTAGCTAAAGACGGTCTTGCATGAGGAATTCCTAGGATTAAATTTCAGAAAGATCATTTGTGTTCAGCATGTGTATTAGAGAAAATCAAAAAATCCTCTCATCAACCCAAAGCTGAAGACACTAACCAAGAGAAACTTTATCTTTTGCATATGGATTTGTGTGGCCCGATATGTGTGGCTAGTATTAACGGGAAAAGGTATATCTTAGTGATAGTCGACGATTACTCAAGATTTACCTGGGTCAGATTTTTAAAGACAAAATATGAAGCTCCTGCGGCCATCATTAAATGTATTAAAAACATTCAAGTTCATTTGAAAGCCACAGTCTAGAATGTTCGAACAGATAATGGAACCGAATTTGTCAATCAGACACTTCGTGAATGGTATGAAAATGTTGGCATCACGCATCAAACTTCTGTAGCTCGCATTCCTCAGCAGAACTGTGTTGTCAAAAGGCGAAATCGGACTCTTGTAGAAGTTGCTCGAACTATGCTGATATTTTCTAAAGCTCCATTATTTCTCTGGGTCGAAGCTATCAATACTGCTTGTTACACCCAAAATTGTTCTTTGATACGCCTCCGATACAACAAAACTCCATACGAGCTTATGCAAGACTAGAAACCGGACTTATCATTCTTTCGTGTCTTTAGTTCACTTTGCTATCCTATCAATGACAATGAGGATCTGGGTAAATTGATGCAAAAGCAGACATTGGGATTTTCGTTGGTTACGCGCCTGCAAAGAAAGCGTCCAAAATCTACAATAGAAGGACCCAAATAATTACTGAAACAATTCATGTAACGTTCGATGAGCTAACAGCAATGGCTTCTAAACAATTTAGTTCAGGACCTAGGCTTCAAGGAATGACTCCTGCTACATCCAGTACACGACTCGGTTCAAATCTTGTTTCTCAACAACCTTACTTGCCACCAATAAGAGATGATTGGGATCAGTTATTTCAACCAATGTTCGATGAATACTTTAACCCTCCAACAATTGTTGTTTCTCCAGTTCCAGAAGCTGCTACTCTAAGAGCTGAAGTATTAGCTGATTCTCTTGTGTTAACTTCCATTAATCAGGATGCTTCATCAACAATTATTACCTCATCACATAAACATGAACATTATCCAATCATTTCTCAAGGTTTTGAAGAATCACCAAAAACACCAACATTTCATGATGATCCACTTAATGAATCTCCTCATGAAGACTTAACTTCTCAAGGATCATCATCTAATGTGAGACAGCTATACTATCTAGTGGATATCCTTGGGTAGATGGACTAAGGATCATCCTATAGCAAACGTAATCGGTGATCCTTCTCGCTCTGTGTCTACAAGGAAGCAACTTGAAACTGATGCCATGTGGTGTTATTTTGATGCCTTCCTTACTTCAATAGAACCAAAGAACTTCAAACAAGCAATGACCGAACCGTCATGGATAGATGCAATGCAAGAAGAAATTCAT
The DNA here is from genome assembly GCA_026074375.1 of Tanacetum coccineum. Lineage (NCBI taxonomy): Eukaryota > Viridiplantae > Streptophyta > Magnoliopsida > Asterales > Asteraceae > Tanacetum > Tanacetum coccineum. Next base: position 167 of record BQNB010097961.1, on the reverse strand, counting down.
GAATTTAAAAGACTTAAAGTTTGGGAATTGGTTTCGTGTCCAGATAAAGTATTCTTGATCAAGCTAAAATGGATTTATAAGGTCAAGACAAATGAATTTGGTGGGGTACTAAAGAATAAGGCTAGACTCGTTGCTCAAGGATTTAAACAAGAAGAATGAATCGATTT
>BQNB010097960.1:0-17697 GCA_026074375.1 Tanacetum coccineum | reverse complement strand
TGCCTTCCGTTGACGGAAGTATCCTACAGTTAGGCCCGCGTCCGTTTTGACGTATCCGGGCCGTGACCAATGCGGGAGTGGGTTTTCTTTCGGCCCATGACTGCTAAGTTGAGCCCAGAAGCCCAAGTGATAGTGTGGTCCAAGCCCAGAGGCTTGGTATACGTGTTATACGTCATCAGTACTATATATATAATAGATTACTAAAATTTTACAAAACATGCATGGACCTCGTGAATGTTTTCTTGGAGAAAAGTTAACACTATATAGCCCACATGGGTTCAAGAAATAAAAAGTAAGCATATTTGTAGTACATGTTGAGAATGATATTATATTTCGCATATGCTTTGTCAATGAAGTTCATATAAGCGAAATTGAACTTCATTTCAAAATGGGTTGGGCATCGTCACTTTGTCATTTACAAGATATTCTTAGAACGAAACGCGTAAGCCAATCAATATTCTGGGTTACTAAAATTTTGCCAAAATCTTAAAATGATTAAATTTTGGATATAATATTTTCTCTATAAATGTTTGCTAAAACTATATAAACAGGTTTTTAGATACATAGAAGTGTCAATACCGGCAAATCAAATTTGTCAAGCCATTTCGTACAAAGGTAAATTCATAACAAAATGACTCAAAGGCGGTTACACTAGGTGTCGTATTCATTTTTTTTCTATAAGACCTTTCAACCTTACATCCCACATAGGTCGAAGAAAGAAATGTTCTTTGGTTTATATACTACTGTGTATACTAATAATACATGTTTAGAATAATATCATGTTTCGCATTATACTCTGCCGAATGAAGTTCATTGAGTATACGCGAAATTCGTAGAAGTTCTTAAATTTTTATATTTATTTTGACTTTTTCTTTTCTTAACACTTGCTTAATTTATATTGACTTTTTCTTTTTTTAACACCTGCTTTAGATTTTGATTGACAAATATTATAGTACATATTTTGTGACTTTTTGAGTACCTAGATAGTTAGTAATCACTTTTGAAAGTTAGACGATCTAGGCCGGTATCTATTTAAGAACAACTAATCATTCAAAAAATCATCGTACTCGACACAAAATACTTTTGTAAACATCGAATAAAAAAACACTTACGTATATGTTAATGTCTATTTTTTTTGTCTTTTTGTGTCTTTTGATAACCATTTTACCATCTAAAGATAATTACATAAATAGTCCTTGACTCCTTGTAAATAATCCGTCTAAACTATATACGCTTTTACATAAATGGTTCTTATGATTGACAAATATTGCATCAACCGTCCTTGAAAATTTTTATATGTATTTATATGCATTTTTATATACATTTACATGCTTTTATATACGTTTTTATATACGTTCTTATATACGTTTTTATCTATGTTTTTATATACGAATTTATATACGTTTATATCTACGTTTTTATGAATACACGATGTTGTTCAAAGCCCCAACCATTTTTTTAAGTATTCGGGTGAGATACGACTTCTAGGATGATATACAACCAACATTTTTGCAACCACATTTGGTTCTTTCTTGAAGCGGTGATGAAACATCCACATCTACTTGGTTTAAATGCTTAACTAGCAATTGAAACTTGCAGTTAGACATATGTGAAGTCATCTATTCCGGATATACACAAACAACGCCTTATACTCGATAGAGGATCTCCTCGTCCTATTGCTTCACTTAAAAAACTGTACTTGGCATCAATTAACCAGGTACATTCAATTCTTTAAAAGAAGATAAATGGTGTATATGAACACATAATGATACTAAAGTTTCATGATACAAAATTTAGCTACTATATTTTTTTTTCTATAAAAGACCTTTCAATCTTACATCCCACATAGGTTGAAGAAATGAAATGTTGTTTGTTTCTATGTATACTAATAATGCATGTTAATATATGTTTCGCGTTATACTATGCTGGATGAAGTTCATATATTCGAAAATTAAACTTCATCCTAGTAGGCTAGTAGTATCTGTGAAATTTGTAGAAGTTCTCAATTTTTTATATTTAAATTAACTTTTTTGTTTCTAAACACTTACTTCAAATTTGATTTACGAATATTAGAGTACATATTTCTGATTTTGTGAGTACCTAGATAGTTAGTAATCACTTTCGAAGAGGTGAGTTATTTTGAGGACAAGTTTAAGCCCACATACTAAGGGACTAATCTAGACTATCCATTTCATTAGATTAAAAAGACAAGATTTAAGATTAAAAAAAACACGGAGAGACCAAAAGTGTAAATTTACTAAAACACACATTAACCACTCCCTCATTATTTTTAAAGTTGGCAAAACTTGCCCAAATTGCAGTTAATTGACTTTTTTGACATTTTGTGCGTTTTTTACGTTCTTATACGTTTTTATATGTTTTGATTTGTTTTTAGACGTTCTCGCACGTTTTCTTATGTTATCGCACGATTTCTTACGTTTTCGCACGTTTTCACACGTTTTCGTCTGTCTTCACACTTTTTATTCTGTTTTCGTCCGCTTTTACACGTTTTCTTTCGTTTTCGTTCGTTTTTTACATTTTCTTACGTTTTCGCACGTTTTCTTACGATTTTGCATGTTTTCGTCTGTTTTTGTACGTTGTTTGTTTTCTTACATTTTCTTACGATTTCGCACTTTTTATTATATAGTTTAATTGCTACTTCTTGGGATAACCAGATTAAATGTTGGGAGGTAACGAAAAATGGAACATCAGTTAGCTCGGTGGCAAGGGAATCTATTGCTCATGATCAACCGATTTTGAGCTCAGCATGGAAGGATGATGGGTTAACTGTCTTCAATGGCGGTTGTGATAAGCAAGTGAAGATATGGGATCCCGGAATTAAGATCGTTTTTAGACAACACCTTGAGGACAAGGTGGTTTCTGAAGAGGTGGGGAGTGTTACGACCACGAAGTCGCGGATAACTATCAAATAGGATTAGGATAATTATCATAGTTTAATATGTGTTAGGATATGTGTTTGAGTCGTTTTAGGATAGGTATTTATTTAGGAATGTTTATCAGTTCCTAGTGTTTATCTTGTGTTATTATTCGGCTATATATACCGAATGGTTTTATTAATGAAAGTTAAGCTTTTGGTCAAATAAATAAATCTGTGTTTTCTCTCTTTTCGTCTTAAGGAGCTCGCATCACGCCTGAAGGGGTGCCCTATCCCGATACTATCCGCAAGGGTCGTATCAAACTACGTTTGATTCTCATTGATAATGACGTTATTCTTGACGTTGTGATAAAACAAGCCAAAGAATGGAGGTTTATACCTATGAACGCAAGATAGGAGCCAAGTCGCTATAAGCTCTCACGTAAGCCCCCAGATAGATACATGTGAAAGTTGAAACCGCAAAGCTTAAGCTTAAATACTAGGGGTATTTACTAAATTAAGTGCTTATATATAAAGGTCTTAATTAGGCACTTATTAGGGAAAATGTAGTTTTAATGAGTCCTCCAATTAAGAGATTGTAAAGTGTAGTTTCATGTGCTCATTACATGGCTATTATCAACTTGGTTTTGTTTACTTGATCATTTGGATTATTGTGCCATAAAGTAAATATAAATGGCTTTTTATCTTTGACTGGGATTTTTTTTGGTGGTCAAGTAGCTAAAAGAATGTTTTGGTGATATACTAACCAACTGTTATTTATTTGTTTGATTAAAGATGGGCAGTAGCAGTTTATGTCAAAAATGACGAGGTAACTATAGTTGTGTGTTTGGATAGACACATTTTGAAGAGGGAAAATTATACATCTTTGAATTTTGTTTGGTGTTATGTTGACTCATACATGTATGTGAATATTGACATTTCTAGGTTGTGTTTATCACAACCATAAGAGTTACTTAGTAGTGAGTGTTGCTAGGCTGCTATGATTGCGCTCTTGTATGCTTCGCGCTTAACCATTTTGGTAAGATTAGAAATTTTATTACGGAGTAATATATATGGTTAGCTGTTAACTAGAATTTTAGTAACAATAAGTTCAAATTGGGTTCAATTATTTTTGTTATGATCTTGTGAAGCTCACTATTAGTAATGATAACAGAGGTCAACAACTAGATGATGTATGTTTTCTATCTATTTTTTATTTTTATTTTTTTATATGCACTATAAAATTTATTTTCTTTTGTTTCTGCAGGAACTTTGTTCCAATTTAATGTTTCGGCTTGGTAAAACGGGTGCCCATGAAGAAGCTCAAGAGACACCAGTTATCAATGACTTGACAATGGTAATAGGTTCCATATCTCAGGTAATGCATCATTTATATTGTTATACAGTCTAATCTACAAACAGATGTATTGTATATTATATGATGGCTAAAATCATAAGGAAACAGTCTCTCTGATGTGCTTGGATACAATACACATAAGTATTACATTGGACTAAAAGAAGCGACTACTGATTTTTAGATATATTATGATTTACGAGTACTATTCTTGTAGCCAAGTGAATGGTTATGATAAGGTATGGTTTTCCTTTCGTTGTTTTCTTTTTCGCTGAGTTTGTCTATTGGCTTTAGCTAAAGTTTTATCACTTAATATTTCAGGTACTTGTGGACACAGAATGCACACATGATGGTTCAATAAAACATATCCAGAAGTTTGAAAACTGGGGATGGACAACTTTAGAGCGCCGTGTTTTGGATGCTGAGAGAACCGATGATTTGATCGTTCTTCAGGTACGACTGATATATGAGTATGGGTGGGTGGGTCTGATAATGGGTCAAAACAATATCTGAAAGAAGCTTGCCGATTTACATGTAGTGGCCAAAGTGGGTTGGATTGAACAACAAACTCTTTTTATCCACTTTTATTTTGATTATCATGAATGATTATCTGTTGATTATGATATCAAAAACAATATTTCAGTATTTTCGACTGTAGTAAATCATAATTGTTAAACACATGATTTGGGGGGTGGTATTAATCAGAATTTTTATTGTTGAATTTATCTCATCTTCTTGGATGTACATCATTTCTTTGCATTGTCAAGTTTTGTATCTTTAATTGGCATGTTTGACTTGATGCAGTTTCGGCTTTTGACCAATGGTTTCAACCTATTAAAAGTAGGAGGATACCTTGTTTACAGCACTTGCAGGTAGGTCCATGCTAAAATCGTCTACTCTATAGGGTTTGACTAAATGATGACTATCTAACTTTCCTGCTACCATTCTTGTGGAATAGTTTAACTTGTGCTCAGAATGAAGACGTGGTTGAGAAATTTCTTCTATAAATAGATGTGTTGGTAAGCTATTCGCTTATTAGCTTCTTCTCTTCCCACGGCCTATAGGTTCCTACTCGTTAATAATATTGATTCTCTTTCGGCTTGTAGAGTTACTGGAAATAGATGGTTCCAAATGTTGGCCCTGCAAACCTCATCTTCGGAAAGCAAAATGGGTTTTGAATGGACATGTTGTTGCTCAATTGAATAGTTTATTGGCGTTGTGATGAGGGTGAGTCCCACATCTCCGCCCGTTACATAGGCAAACAACTTTGTTTGAAGAATAAACACAACTAGATTAGACCTAGAGAAGAAACAATAATACAAGAAAACTATTTATTCTTCCGACCCCTAACTTTAATATCTAAGTTATCACAAATAACTTGAAGCTTATCGAGAATTCCTTGACCTTCATACATATCATCATCGTATGAGTCGTATTCGTAGTCATCATTCTCGTAAGATTCCTTCCATTGCTCAAGCAAACTCTATGTACCATAGCCATCCTTCTTAGCAAAAAAAATATAGCCATTTCATTATCAACTGAAGCAACCTCATCCTCACAGTCATAATCATCCGAAGAAACAACCTTTTTCAAAGGTTTTCCCTCATCATCCACCAAAGTAACTTTCCCATCAATAATCAATTTTTCAATCTGATTAATTTTCTCAATAATAAGAGTAGTACTAGGACTACTAGAATCCACATTCCAAAATGAAAATCCACTAGAGTTGGCTTCTTAGCTGGCCAAATTTGAAGTTCCCCATTAATACTCAATTTCACATCATTTTCAACCGAGATACGTCAATCATTATTATGGTTTTGTTACATCGACAAATAACATACGCTTTAAGAAACATATAAATATTGCAACTTTCCTTAAAGATAAACTACAATTACATCTTTATGTTTTGCCAAAATCACACTTTACATTTCTGTTAGAAAGGTTAAAACATCTACATCCTCCGTCAACAACATGTCAACAACATAGTTTCATTTGTTTAAGAAATAAACATAGTCAACAACATGGCTTTTTTTAAACCCAACTTAACAAATAAAAAAACAGGTCCTTTATATTTTTAATCCACTATTTATCATGTAGAAGAGTCCATATCACACATATTGCAACGTGCAGCTAAACGATAAAAAGTTGTAACAAATATCAGTATACATGCAGTGCACCAGCATATCCAAATCCCAAACATACCCCACCATGCAATATTACAACAAAAATTAAAGGGGTAATTTTATTTTTATCCACTATGGAAAATATGCTAGTACTCAATGCTCTCAAAATTTCTCTTTTCTCCAAATGTTCCAGTGTGATCGAGGTACCTACGCAAATGAGGCGACCTTCATCAAAAAGTGACACGTGTCCATGCAAGTACCGGGGTGACTTGGGACACTAAGGACACTTGTCAAAATTTGATGAAAGCCGCCTCAGTCGCCTTGAGACATTTGGGAAAAAGAGGTCGCCCTGGGGCATTTAGTGCAAAAAAATTTCCCCTAATGGACAAAAATAGAATTTCCTCAAAATTAAAACAATTTAATAAGACTTTATAATTTTATAAAATAAAATAAATCACCATAGCAAAAAAAAATAACGATCCTTGCAACTTGTAGATGGAGACAATAATAGTAGCTGGCGAAATATTGCTGTAGCCCTGCCAGTGTGCCGTCCACCTTCATCATTTATGTACACCTTCAAATAAAAACGTACAAAATGAGATTTTTTTATAAAATTCAAAAATTAATTTTTTGAAATACAATTTATAAGGAAGAGAAGATACTAGACAATGAAAACTCCTAACACCCACCCAACAACCCTCCCTATAAAAGCATTCATTCTCAGTCTCACCTTCACATATTTCAAAAAAATCATCAGCTGTCACATCAAAATAAATAAAATGAGGTACATGCTTCATAAGTTACAGTAGTATATAAATTTAAAAAAAATGCATATCATTTGTCTCTTATGGTATCGTTTTATGAAAACATTTTTAAATAAATAAGAAAAATCGTGTTTTTTCTTATAAAAACCTCGTTTTTCTACGTTTTTATAGCGAAAAAACACTTTTTATTCGTTTATTTCTTGTAAAAAACATTTTTTTATAGAAAAAAGTTTCTTTATGCTAAAAAAGAGAAACAAATATATAACAATGAATATTTCTTGTAGCTATGTTTGCTTGTTGCTGTTGGTTTTTATAGAGGAAAACAGTTTTTATTCGTTTTTCTTTATTTTTTTCGTTTTTCATGTAAAAAGATACTTTTTATAGAGAAAACAAAAGAAAAAAGGCTATGTTTGTACTAAAAAGGAAATAAATCAAGGCATATTTTTTTGTATTTTACGTTTATCTATGGTATGGTATTACAGAAACACTATTAAAAGAGTTTTGTTTATTCTAACAGATACAGATAGAAAAATAGTTTTTTTTTATAATTTTCTGTATGTTTATTCGTTTTCCTTGTTTTCTCGTCATTTTTTTAATATATTGTCGTTGATGATCTGTTATACTTGCAGGAACATTCTACCATTACCAACACGTCAAGAAACTGTTCCACCCGAGTGGTTGCAAACGTGAGTATTTTGTGTTTTAAATATACGTAGTCTTTTTTATAAATTTTAGATATTTCAAAAAATGTGTTTATTAATTTTTTTGTTACTATTTTAGTGCTAGAGAAGAAATGAAGGACTGGCTCCGTAACTTGCTCACTGGAAGCGGGGTTTTTTTTGCGTTTGCTGTGACTAGGGTTGTGAAAGACACTAAGCCGAGCACTATGTTGATTAAGGTAGGAGTTGCTATTTTCTTGACTGCGTGGGTTGTAAGAAAATAACAACTACTACCTTAATCAACATAGTGCTCGGCTTAGTGTCTTTCACAACCCCAGTCACAGCAAACGCAGAAAAAACCCCGCTTCCAGTGAGCAAGTTACGAAGCCTGTCCTTCATTTCTTCTCTAGCACTAAAATAGTAACAAAAAAATTAATAAACACATTTTTTGAAATATCTAAAATTTATAAAAAAGACTACGTATATTTAAAACACAAAATACTCACGTTTGCAACCACTCGGGTGGAACAGTTTCCTGACGTGTTGGTAATGGTAGAATGTTCCTGCAAGTATAACATATCATCAACGACATTATATTAAAAAAAAATGACAAGAAAAACGAATAAACATACAAAAAATTATTAAAAAAAACTCTTTTTCTATTTGTATCTGTTAGAATAAAAAAAAACTCTTTTAATAGTGTTTCTGTAATACCATACCATAGATAAACGTAAAATGCAAAAAAATATGCCTTGTTTTATTTCTTTTTTAGTACAAACACAATCTTTTTTCTTTTGCTTTCTCTATAAAAAGAATCTTTTTACATGAATAAAAACGAAAAAAAATAAAGAAAAACGAATAAAAACTGTTTTTCCTCTATAAAAACCAACAACAACAAGCAAACACATAGCTACAAGAAATATTCATTGTTATATATCTGTTTCTCTTTTTTAGCATAAAGAAACTAACTTTTTTCTATAAGAAAATATTTTTTACAAGAAATAAACGAATAAAAAGTGTTTTTACGCTATAAAAACGTAGAAAAACGAGGTTTTTATATATGAAAAAAACACGATTTTTCTTATTTATTTAAAAACGTTTTCACAAAACGATACCATAAGAGACAAATGATATGCACTTTTTTTAAAATTTATATACTACTGTAACTAATGAAGCATGTACCTCATTTTTTTATTTTGATGTGACAACTTATGATTTTTTTGAAATATGTAAAGGTGAGACTGACAATGAATGCTTTTATAGGAAGGGTTGTTGGGTGGTGTCTAGGGTTTCATAGTCTAGAATCTTCTTTCCTTATATAAATTGTATTTCAAAAAATAATTTTATGAATTTTAATAAAAAAACTAATTTTGTACGTTTCTTATTTGAAGGTGTCACATAAATGATGAAGGTGGACGGCACCACTGGCAGGCACAGCCAATAAATCGCAGCACTATTACTGTCTCCATCACAATTTGCAAGCTCGTTATTCGCTGTGGTGATTTATTTTATTTTATAAAATTATAAAGTCTTATTAAATTGTTTTAATTTTGAGGAAATTCTATTTTTGTCCATTAGGGGAAATTTGTTTGCACTAAATGCCCCGAGGCGACCTCTTTTTCCTAAATTTTTCAAGGCGACTGAGACGGCTTTCATCAAATTTTGACCAGTGTCCTTAGTGTCTCAAGTCACCCCGGTACTTGCATGGATACGTTTCACTTTTTGATGAAAGTCGCCTCATTTGCGTAGGTACCTCGATCACACTGGAACATTTAGAGAAAAGAGAAATTTTGAGAGCATTGAGTACTAGCATATTTTTCATAGTGGATAAAAATAAAATTACCCCTTTAATTTTTGTTGTAATATTGCATGGTGGGGTATGTTTGGGATTTGGATGTGCTGGTGCAGTGCATGTATACTGATATTTGTTAACTTTTTATCGTTTAGCTGCACGTTGCAATATGTGTGATATAGACTCTTCTACATGTTACAAGTTTTAAATAGTGGATTAAAAATACAAAGGACATGTTTTTTTATTTGTTAAGTTGGGTTTAAAAGAGCCATGTTGTTGACTATGTTTATTTCTTACCCAAATGAAACTATGTTGTTGACATGTTGTTGATGGAGGATGTAGATGTTTTAACTTTTCTAACAGAAATGTAAAGTGTGATTTTGGCAAAACATAAAGATGTAATTGTAGTTTATCTTTAAGGAAAGTTGGAATAATTATATGTTTCTTAAAGCGTATGTTATTGATCGATGTAACAAAACCATAATAATGATTGACGTACCTCGGTTGAAAATGATGTGAAGTTGGGTACCAACGGGAAAACTTCAAATTTGGCCAGCCAAGAGGCCAACTCTAGTGGATCCTCATTTTGGAATGTTGATTCTAGAAGTCCTAGTACTACTCCTATTATTGAGAAAATTGATAAGATTGAAAAATTAATTATTTATGGGAAAGTTACTTTAGTGGATGATGAGGGAAAACCTTTGGAAAAGGTTGTTTCGGTGATCTTGAGCAAGGTGGTGAAATTGTTAATCGTGGTGGTGATCTTAAGCTCGGTGGTCGGAATGTTTATTCATCCAGTTGGTGAGAATGTTATTCGTGGAGGTGTTTTTGAGCTGGGTAGTCGGAAAGTTATTTGTGGCGGTGAGAATGTCATTCGATGGTGATCTTGAGCAGGATGGTGAGTATGTTATTGGCGATGGTGACGGGGTAGTTGGTGGTAATAATGTCAACCATCAATGTCTTGCCATTATGGGTTTGAGTCCTATCAATAAAATTGAGGTGGTTTGTGTTTTGGCTGTTTTTCTTTTTCAATACTATTGATATTGCCATTTTTAGTAGGATTTTAGCTTATTAGGCATGTCGCATTTTATGGACCATATTACTCATTAGTCATGCTCAATTATTTTTATACTGAACATAGTTCCCTTTGCGTGACCGGATTACTTAAAAATGATATTCAGGTTGACTCAAGTACCCAACCAAACTACCACTCATAAACAATGCACGATCGGTTGATTGCAGCAATTCTAGGAGCATAAGGCCTTGTAAAAGGAGTTCAAGTGCTTTGATTTCTTTTGAGCAAATTCCACCTGCCATATATCCATAGGAGGGTTAATTTTACTATACAAAAGGAAAATGTCTCTTACAAAGGTGCCTTTAACTATCTAGGAAATGTGCTTCCTCTGACCCACTGATATACAAATTACTATACATATTTCATCAAAATGGTGTATTTTTATGAAGGAGATAAAAAGAGGTGAAAGAACCATGCACAGTGGTTTGGTTATGACTATTGTATAGGGTTTACACACTAAGTGGTTTTGTATGTCAATTAAATTCAGTTATCTCGAGGGGTGAAAATGAGCCCACTTGAGCCTGAGCTCGCTGCGAGCTTATAACTTTAGCTTGGGGCCTGTCAGCTCGTAAAAAAATCAAAAGCTCGAGCTCGTTTCAATAGTTACAACGGCTTTACTTACAACTCTATTTTATTTTGTACAAAACACTACTTGATCAAATATCGTCAATGAGGAATATCCATTACATAATCTTAAAAATCATTGATGCTAAAGTAAGTTGTAATGAAATAAGGTAAATAAACTACACTCCTTAATCCCAATGATAAATATTCAAGCTACCAACCTATGTGCAGTTGTGCATCATCAAGAACAAAATGTAAAGGACTGAAATTAATGGGAGGGCACCTACTTATGAATTCAAAAATCACTATCACACACCAAGAAGTACTCCGTTTGTAAGTTCATTTAATGGACAGTAAATAACCGATCAAATGCATGTGAACTATTTCAAATTCACTACCAACCTATCTTCATCATCAGGAAAATCAATTTTGTCACATTAAACCAACACAAAGAAGAAAGAGAACACATAGTAAAGAGATTTATTTATGCCGTGCGTGCGTGGCATTCCAATTATGTTCACGTTCATATAATGGCGCTGATGGATGACACAGTGATGGAAGTTGATTGATGATCACGCTAATTAATGGCATTGTAATATGAACATGGTTTTTTGCATGCGAGGGATGAATTGATTCTACATTTTGCCATCTTTGTAACAAAAAATGAACGGAGCAAATATTTTCCCTTCTTTCTTACTGAGCCTTGTGTACTCTTCTCCATTTTAGACTATACTAATCAATTAATATCAGTTTTGTGTGCAAGTAATTGATTATGATACATACTACACGCTGCTTGCTTACTGCAAACCAACAGCCTAGCTTACCATGGCGTAGATGATGCTGATGGCACTAATGGCATTGTACCTTGACTCTAATATGAACATGGTTTATTACTTGCAAGTGCCGAATTGATTCTTCATTTTGCCATTCCGGTGAAATAAACCAACAGGACACCAAATCAGAAAATATTTTCTTTTCTTTCTTACTGAACCAGCCTGTAGGTGACTCCATTTCCACATCAGAAATATGACTCCATTTAGACGATTAGTTGATCAATGGTTCATAAATTAGTAACATAGTTGATTCTCCTAGACCCTGAAGTTCATATATGTCATCAGTTGTTGTAAGAATTAATTAATTCCTTCTAGCTAATAGAATTGGTGTGTGAAAACCCGATTTACAGTGTGGCTAGTAGCTTAATTATGCACTATCAAAGACAATATATGATGAATGTATTGCCTTCAAAGTTTCATTAACTAAAATTTGAATTTGTGCGTTGCAATTCCGGATTTCATTTAATTTAATGTTGTTCGATAATATGTGTTTCCTAACAATAACTTTACGGAATAAAAGATTTTTTCGAATAACTTTAAGCAAGAGCAAAATATTTCATGATAGGTATTTACGTGATGCGGTTGGTAAAATTATCAAAATGGGGTGTTAAATTGGTTGATAGCCGCTTATAGTCGCAAGTAGATACAAGATAGCGTGACAAGCTTCATTACATTTTTGTACGTTATAAAAATCTACCCTAAAATGTTAGAATCATTTTTTATGATTGATACACCATAAAGTTTGTATCTTACGTATCAATTACTGTACAAGAGTATGTTATTAATAGCAATCTATTTCCATTGTATCCTTGTTTATAACACCAATATCTAGCTTTTATCCGTTATATATAGTGATCATCGAGTTACTATACATTGGCTATAGAGGGATGGCATAGTAGTAGTTGAGGGATTCTTGATATATTGTGTGCATTATATGGTGTGCATTAGATCACATTTCGTTTGTTTCGTATGACTTTTGGGAACAACTAGAACCAATACGGCTCTGTATGAACAGTGTAGTAGGAAAGTAAGTTTTTGAAAGAACAATATATTTGTGACATCGTTTGCAATAAAAAAAAATACTGTAGTTTTTATCCATTTCAAAGAGTGGTGTAAGTTAATACGTAACAAGTACGGTAGCATCCCTCAGCTATTATAATGGGTGACTTTAATGACGTTCGGACTATGGATGAAAGACTTGGTTCGTCTTTCAATGCTTCAAGTGCACGGTGTTTTGATCGGTTTATTGTGTCTTCTGGTCTTGTGGATGTCAAGTTGGAAGGGTACTCGTTTACTTGGTCGCAACCCATCAGCCACAAAATGAATGAAAAAAAAAAAATTTTTTAGATCACTCTTGTATCCGGAAGGTAAAATTATCTCGCTTTATCCGTCTATTTCAGCTTTGTGTCTAGACCGCACTTGTCCGATCATTCGTCAAATTCTATATGAGGGAAGTTTCGTTTGCTTTTGGTTCGACTCCGTTTCGGTTTTATCAACTTGGTTATAAGGATGGAGGGTTTTGATTCGATGATGGAGCATGCTGGTTGTCTTTTTCGCAATCTGATTCCAACGCTATGGTTTAGGTTCAAGAAAAAATGCAAGACCTTAATTCTAATTATATCGTTTATGGGTAAAGATAAAAAGTTTTCCATCTTCAAACGCAAAGAATTCCTCTACAGAATGATTTGATTCTATGATAAAAGACTTGGAAACGGGAAACAGTTTCTTGATGACAACCTTCTCAATCGATGATAAACCCGACGCTGGCAAGATATTAACTTTTGGAGGTTAAGGATCTGGTTCAAAAATCTAAACTCAAATGGCATCGAAGGAGATGAGAATTACTAAGTCATTCTTTCATGGTAATTATCTAATAAGAATAGGTCTCTAGTATGTCGATATGTGGATAAATTTCGTTGAGGGCACTTGGTGTACAGATCCGAGAATAGTGAAGGAGGCATTTAAGAATCACTTGAATTCGATTTCAGCAACCGTGTCATGATCGTCTAAACTTAAACTGCACCTTTTCAATAATCGGTTAACTTTCGATCAGGTGGATGTGAGCTGGGATAGGGCAGTATCGAGGGACGAAATTCGTAGGGCTGTTTGAGGAACTGTGGCAGAATAATCTCCTGGCCCCCCGATGTTATACGTTTGAATTTTTTAGAAAGTATTGAGTCCTTGTCTGGCGATTTTTGCGATGCGGTCCGACTAAATTTTTTTAAGTCTGGTACGTTTCCAAGGGGGTGTAACTCGTCTTTCATCGCCTTAATTCCTAAAGTTAATGATGCTAAGTTCGTTAATGATTTTTCGCTATCAGTTTGATGGAGAGGCGTTTTATAGGTGAACACGAAAGTCCTTAGCTAATCGGTGGCTACGTAAAACCGATTTAGTTTTCGAGACTCCATCGGCATTGTAGCTAAAGACCAAATATTGGACGTCCCTTTTATCTTACAAGTGAGGTGTTAACTGGTGGTCCGCGAAAAGGAAGCAAGCTAATGTTTTTTCTTTCAGGTTGATTTTGCTAAGGCGTATGATTCGTTTCGGAGAGGGATAATCTCTTGATATTCTTCAAGTGCGAGACCGGGTTTGGCCGAATTGGTGTAGGTGGATCCGTGGTACTTTTACTTCCTCCATGGCTTCCATATTGGTTAATGGTAGCCCAACGTCCGAGTTCCCTTTTTGTTGTGGGTTGAAACAAGGTGATCCGTTGGCCCCTTATCTTTTCATTCTTATTATGGAGTCGTTACATATCTCTTTCTCCCGTGTTGTTGACGATGGGCTGTTTAAAGGTTTTCAATTGCATGGCTCGGTTAATATTTCTCATCTTTTTTATGCTGACGATGCCATGTTCATTGGAGAATGGTCCGAACAGAACTTAAATAATATTGTTAAAGTTCTTAATTGCTTCCATCTTGCGTCGGGTCTTTAAAGAAATCAACAAGAGCTCAATAGCCAGTCTGGTGTCGGGTTTCTCAGAATGTTATGTTTTGCAGCGCGAATAGGATCGGGTTGTGCTGTTTTGAACACTCCTGTTTCGTTATCTTGGTGTGACGTTGGGGAGTGTATGCTCGGAAGTCGCTTGGGGTTGGCTTGGTGAACAAACTCCAAGCCGGTTATCTAAATGGAAGGTAAAACCATTTCCTAGGCGGCAGATTGACCCTTCCTTAAAATCCTTTCTTGGGGCCTCTCCAATTATATTATATTCAATCTTTAAGGTTCCAAAAGGCGAGTTGAAGACTAATGGATCAATCCCGTAGTAAGTTCTTCAACGGTGTTGATTCTTCGGATAGAAAGATTTCATGGGTAGCTTGAGACAATGTCTTAGCGTCCAAACTGAATGGTGGTCTTGGTGTCTCAAGTTTCTTCGCGTTGAACCGTGCTCCTTTTGTTGAAGTGGGTGTCGCGCTTTCATTTCTGGCGATGGCTCCTTTATGTGTAAAGTTATTCAAGCTATTATGGCTCAAAGTTTGATCTTTATGTGACGATCAAATCCTCGATTTGGTGCTCTATTTAACGTTGAAGTAAAATCTTTAAAGAATTCTGGTTTTGATTTTTCTTCGCATTGCAAGACGCGTGATTGGGGACGGTACTTGTACTAGTTTCTTGGAATGAAATATGTTAGCTGATGCTCCTCTATGTGTTCAGTTTCCTCGTTTGTTTGCTCTCGAATTGGATAAGGAGATTGTGGTGGCTAATAAAATGGGAGCTTCTTCGGTCTCAGCTTCTTTTCGTCGAGACGTTTTTGATAGAGCTGAGCGGCAGCAGTGGGATGACCTTTCTTCTCAACTTTGAACTTGGTTTGTCCTCTCGTCTTCCAAAGATAGGTGGACTTGTGATTTGTCGGGAGATGGAGAGTTCAAGGTTAAAGTCATCAGAAACTTTATTGATGACTTGTTTCTCCCTTCGTCGGATGTTGAAACGAGATGGGTAAAATTCATTCCTATTAAAGTTAATGTTTTTCTTGGCATCTCGTCGTGATAGTTACCTACTTAGAGTCACTCTTAGCCGTATAGTGTTTTGTTGATTCTCATATGTGTCCCTCTTTGTAATGCTGCTATGGAGGATGTTCAGCAATTTCTCTTTCGATGTGACGTGGCTCGGTTTTCTTCGTAAAATTTGAGTCGTTGGTGCGGGATTTGGATTGGCAGGAGATTTGTTTCTTTCTCGATTGGGGATGCTAGGTTTCTTATCCTTTCGGCTATTTCTATCCCGTCTCAAGACCTCATTTAGAAGGTGTTTTTATGTTGCGTGGTGCGAGATTTGAAGGCTTTTCCCCCCCCCCCCCCCCCGAAATGATTGGTCTTTACGCTTCGCCTCCAAATCGTTCGACGATTTTTTGATGAACATATGTTTCTTTGACCTTATAAATGGAGTTCTAGTAGATGTAATAGGGCTATTCTTGGATATTGTTAAAAAAACCCTATCTTATTTCTTTGTAATATCTTTCTAGCTCCTTGCTAGTTTTTTTAATAAAGTTGTCGTTCAAAAAAAAAAAAAACAAGTACGGTAGCTTCTCTAAAGCTTTTCTTTTCCATCTCAGCTATCATTTCAAGCAAGTTATTATATATTGTAGTTTTTATCCATTTCAAAGAGTGGTGTAATTTTAAATCAGCGAATGGCTTAATGTCTACATGGGTGAGATACGTTGATACAACTTGGATACCGTAACATTGAATGCCCATTTTTTTATATATTTGTCGAACTAAGTATGACATAAAAAGTTTGATATTTATAATTTGTCACCATTTCCACGACAACTTTCCTTCAATTCTCAGGTTGCATCCAACTATAGTACTATACGCAAACCCTTGTTTTGGCCATCATACTATGTTTATTTTTTTTTTTGAACGGCAAAGATGGAATATATATAAAAAAGAGACTAGCAAGACGCTAGAAACTTAAAGTACAATAGAGTCAACAAAAAGAATTACATAACATCAAAAAATGGTAAAATCCCGAGACTTTAACTGCGAGGGAATCAAAAGGGATGAAAAAACTTTTGACACGAAGGCCGACGGATCGGTTTTCACTTCGGCAAAAGAAAAACCCCCCATCCCGGAGGCCGAGCCACCGGTTTTCACTTCGGGATGGATTTTGATGAAACCCCAAACAAGTCCCGAGAGAATGATGAAAAGAAGAACCATCCTCAAAACCGACGAAGATGCCAAACGAAAAAACCTTGGCGTACAGGTACGCCAACCCAGCGAACTTGAACGCCAGCAATTCTCAGGTTGCATCCAACTATAGTACTATACGGCCGCAAACCCTTGTTTTGGCCATCATACTATGTTTATTTTATAACGACAAATTTTGATGAGGCTTTAGCAAGAAGCCAAGAAGTCTAATGAGAAAAAATAACACAGTCGTAAATTAATACAAATAGTCCACGAGGGACAAAGCACACACGGTTTCTATAAATCCAAGTTCCATCTAGTTGGTTGGAAGACAATCAATCGATAGACACCAACACATAAGCTAATAACGGCTTTGCAACGTTTTTATTACCCAACAGAATGGCAAAACGGAAGAAGCTTATTGAAGTTGTGTTTATCACCACAATCCGGGTCTTATTTTTTTTTTGAACAGCAATATATTATTAAACAACTAGCAAGAAGCTAGAAATTACAAAGCGACAAGGTACGGATTTTTAAGCCA
>BQNB010097959.1:0-25264 GCA_026074375.1 Tanacetum coccineum | reverse complement strand
AACAAAATATTTGGTGTAAGAAAAGAATGAAATGGCTCAGCAGGTTTTTCTAGGGTTTATACAAGGGTTACCTAACCAGTGTAATTAGTTATTATCACAACATGTATAGGCTTTTTGGCTGTAATCCTAGAAATTTACCAGTTTAGAAAATGTCACTCCATCTATTTAAAATAGTACTTATTATTGTGGTCTCGAATAGATACACCAAGCCAAGTTCTAAAGTTTATAACATCACCGGAACACTCATATTTTTGTGGAATTTGGGTAAACATTTGGAAACAGATAAGGCTAAATTTTCACAATATCTAACAAGGGTTAGGTGTGCGGGTTATGTAACTAATAATTTCACAAAAGTATGCTTGATTTTTTTTAAATTTAGGCATAATTTAAGCATTTTATTATGAAAATATAGACAAATAAGCGTTCTAATTCTCCTTCCCCCACTTGAAATATGTAACGACCTCGTATAAATATAACATTAAGGACAGGAAATTAAAAGAATTAGAACGAGAAACTCCCCTGGGATTTGCTCAGTATGATCCTCCATGTTGCGTTCATGAGCAAGATTGTGTGTTGTAAAGCGGGTCTGAATTCCAGCATGACTACACCACACAGATTTCTAGAATATAAATACTCCACCAAAAGTCATCATTTTCGTTCAGTAAGGTCCTGTATAAGATATAAAAAAACCCAAAGTAATTCTATCTCCGGTATTCGACGGTTAGAAAACAAAAACAAAAACAAAAAACTGTACAGAAAGTCGATACGCTGTATCTCAAAACCAGGATATGCCGTATTACGTCGTATTGAGACTTGTAAAAAGTATCTAAGGTACGTATCAAATGTCAAATACAATATATCATAGTTATGAATACGCTATATAGATAATCTGGCAATAATGTTTAAATGCCAGAAAATTAAAAGACTGGATAACGTCCATTTAGTTCATATGGTCATATCCATGAGTTTGGATATGCCGTATTGACTAACTAGGACGACAGGACTCGATAAAAAAAATAAGAAAAATACATCTAGGGGTTGGGTTCTTCGGGAAGCACTTTTGTTTTTGTGAGAGTCTTTAAGTTAGACTCCCTTCAGCTTCTCTTTGTCAATGTTACCTTCGTAATATTTCTTCAATCGTTGTCCATTTTCTTTGAATCTATACCCGTTCCTGTCAGTGATTTCTACAGCCCCATACAGATATACCGTTTTAACAATGTTTGGACCGCTCCATTTTGACTTAAGTTTTCCAGGGTACATCTTTAGATAAGATTTATAAAGTAGCACTTTGTCCTTTACCTTAAAATCTTTATCACTATGAAGTCTAGAATCATACCATTTCATGGTTTGTTCTTCTTAGATTCTAGTATTCTCACAAGCGCCATCTCTTAATTCAGCTAACTCCTTAAGCTGCCTAAGATGACTTTTGCTAGCAAGCGTTAAATCCATATTACATTGTTTCAATACCCAATGTGCCTTATGCTCAATCTCTACGGGTAAATGGCATGATTTTCCATGAACTAGTCTGAAAGGTGTACACCATGTGGGTGTTTTGTTGGCCGTCCTAAAATGCCCACAAGCATCGTTAAGTTTTTCGACTATCTTTTAGCGGATTGTACCCCAAATGATCTC
This sequence comes from Tanacetum coccineum, assembly GCA_026074375.1. Taxonomy (NCBI): domain Eukaryota; kingdom Viridiplantae; phylum Streptophyta; class Magnoliopsida; order Asterales; family Asteraceae; genus Tanacetum; species Tanacetum coccineum. Next base: position 23,632 of record BQNB010097959.1, on the reverse strand, counting down.
TTTAGGGATACGCTTAATAGCCCTTTTAGTACTTCAATTTGGCAAAATTGATTGAGGGTGAGTATCGCCTAATGTGATTAATTTGTGAGTCACACCATATTTTTGTAAAGCTTTTTCAAGCTAGGAATTACAAAAATGTGTCCCTCTATCACTAATCAAAGCTTTAGGAACTCCAAACCTAGCAAATAACCCTTTTAAAAACTTGATCACTACACACGCATCATTCGTAGGTAACGCTTGAGCTTTGACCCATTTGGACACATAATCAAAAGCTACTAATATGTATTTATTACCTCTAGATTCAGGAAATGGCCCCATAAAATCTAACCCTCAAACATCAAAGACTTCGCATACCTGAATGTTATTTTGAGGCATTTCGTTCCTTAAAGATATTTTCCCTGATCTTTGACATGCATTACATCGTCTTATGTACTCATCAGCATCTTTAAAAACATTAGGCCAATAAAATCAGGACTCGTAAACCTTCTTTGTGGTAACTGAAGCACTATAATGTCCACCAGTAGGTTCTGAATGACAATGTGTCAGAATTTCAAGGGTTTCACTTCCAGCCACACATCTTCTCATTATATTATCCGAGCACAGTTTAAATGCATAAGTGATGACATCAAATAATGTCTATTTTTATAGCATCATTTATTCCATCTAAATTCCTCGTTTTACATTATTTATGCATGAATTGGTACTTAATTGCTTATATTAGTTATTTGCAGTAAATATGGAGCAATTGGTGAAGATTGACTAAAAGGCGCGCATTTTGGACCTTAAATGAAGAAACCAAGAATCTACTATTTTGACAACCTATACGTTGTATCCATCAAGGAAGATACAGCGTATATGCGCCTGAAGTTCACAAGAAACCACAAAGACTTAAAGACCTATACGCCATATCCAGAAGACATCATACACCATATTCAAGGATAAGCTTAAGGAATATTCTAGAATATTATAATTGTGGTCCCCACTCTATGAAACCCTAATATGCCGTATCGAGACAACCTAATACGGCGTATCGATGAAATTTCAGAAGACTATAAATACAAAACCCTAAATACGATTTTAGGGTGTGCTTAAATATATTTTCGAAACCCTAACCACATAAGACGATTTTTAGAAGGGAAAAAGAGAAAAGAAGGTCTTGCAAAGTGCTTATTCAATAAGAAACACCTTGTAATTCTCATACTCTTAATAATCGTTAGATTTTTGGTATTGTTCGTTTAAATCGGTTAGTTTACCTTGGTCTTTCGTTTATTATGCTTGTATTCAATACAATGGTTATCAGCTAACACCTTTAGGTGTTAGCAATGTTTATGAAGATTTAATGTTTGGTTTGTCTATTTAGATTGTTTATTACTTGTTGCATGTTAATTATTGTTGATAGAAATAATGCCTAAAAACTTTATTAATATTTTTCAACCTCTCTACATTTTGATAATCACAAAATGTAAAAACGCACAACGTAAAATTTAACATAAACAAGTAATTAGTCGTAAATTTTCATTTCGAAAATTTAATCACTTAAAGATATGAATAAATAAATGTTTTATGCTCTTTATGATCAAAGAAATTTTTAATCAACCTCACATTTTTTATAAAATGTAACAAACATTTTTATAACTTATACAAAATATTTTTGTATTTATAAGAAATATTTTATTCAAAATAAATGTTTTGAATTCAAAATTTTCACCTAAAAACGGATATATTTGATCCAGGAAACACCTCCCAAAGAAAGACAAAAATGGGAGCGTCTAGCTATGGACGGCCCCCTTATAGGTAAGGGCGGCCCCCTTAGTGATAAGAGGGCCGGCACATGAGCTAAGGGGGTCGGCCAAGTAAAAATGCTCCCAGCTGTGCCTATATATAGTGGACTGTTCCCGACTGATTTTTTTTTTTTTACTTTTTCAACACTTTCTTTCTGTTCTAAATCAGCAAACATATTTTCTTACACCCTTTGATCATTTAATTCTAAGTATTTGTTTCCAAGTGATTCAAGCTTAGATCCTCAAGTGCAAGAGAAGAATACTTCTAATCATTAAGTTACGAAGTAATATATCTTAGTTAATGTTGACGTAACATAGTTACGATTGTGTTGTAATCTTGTAATTCATTTATTTCTTGTGTGATTGTGTGTAATAGTTAAGAATCGGGAAATTTTTTTTGGGGGGTTCGTGTATAGGGTTTAGGTGAAGGTGAAGGATTGAAAAACGGTTAGTGTTTTAGGCCTTAAAATACAACAGTAAGTGGTGGTAGATTGGTTCTAGCTAAGATTAGGGACTCGGCCTTGGCTTTTGTCGGAAAATTGGTGTAAAGCTACTTGTGTATGGTTTTCTCGCCTAAAAGGGAGTTTGTTGGAATAGTGAGAGAACTCTCGAGTTGGGTACTCGAGGAGTGGAGTAGGGCGAAGAGGAGCTTCGTTACAGAACCACTTTAACTCCTTGCGTTGTGGTTTGATCTTTCTAACTCTTATCTTTTTACTTGCATATTTATATTGTTTCTTGTTGTTATTCATTTACTTAGCTATATTGATCATATTGGGTGTACATTAAGATCACATGAATTCGAATCTAAGTTTTCATAAACAAACGATACATTAAATTAAAAAGCGGTAAACTATTCAACCCTCCCTTCTAGTTTTCCGCAATTGATATCAAGAGCCACGTCAAAAAAGATTTTTAAAAACAAATTGTATTTTAAAACTTGAATCGATCTATGGAATCAAAAAAATATTTTAAAAGGGGCAATCTAAGCAAAGATCACCCCCACTATTTGAAAGTGGAAGGATTTATTTATTGGAACAAATAATATTCGGGAACTTTTGTGAAATCAAAAGATCTAGATCTTTGGCATGTTATTACCTATGGTGATTTTCCTCCTATTCAAAATAATCCCGAAACTAAAAAGGATGAAATTGTAACATTTGACAAACAAAGTGACGATCTTAAAAAGAAACTTGCTAAAAAAAATGAAGCTAAAATGATAATTTAATAATGCTTGCCACGGTTAAAGACTACGAAAGACTTTTATGTGTAAAAACAGCAAATAAATTTGGGGATACTTTGTTAATCACTCACAAGGTAATAGTCAATGTCAAGATTTAAAATAGATCTTCTTGTTCAACAATATGAACAATTTACGATTTCAGAAGAGGAATCGATAGATAATGGATTTGCTAGATTTAACACTATTATTACTAGTCAAGTCAAAGATAATAAAATAGATCTTCTTATTATCACTTGATGAAGGTTTTTCTAGCAAGAACTATGTTAGGAAATTTCTTAGGTCACTTCATCCTAAATGGCGCGCAAAGGTTACAACTATTGAAGAGTTCAAATGATTTGGACATCACTATTGTTGATTGGAACTTATTGGCAAATTAAAAGTTTATGAAGTAATAATAAAGAAAGATTCCAAAATAGTCAAAGGCAAAAGATAACAAAGTAGATCTCTTGCCTTGAAGGCTAAAAAGGAATCTAGTGATGAAGAAAGTTTGACTCTCGATAGTGAAGACGAAGAATACGCCATGGCCGTAAGAGACTTTAAGAAATTTTTCAAAAGACGAGAAAGATTTGTAAGACAACCACGCGATGAAAGAAAGTCATTCCAAAGAAGCAAAGATGACAAAATGGTAAAAGTAAGAGAAAGTGCTTTAGATGTGGAGATCCAAATCATCTTATCGGAGAATTCCCAAAACCACCAAGAAACAATAATCAAAGAGCTTTCGTTGGAGGAACATGGAGTGATAGCGACGAAGATAAAGAAAAAACTTGTCTAGTGGCTCAAGCATCTAATGAGGTACTTTTCGAAACCGAATTTTTTAGATGAAAATGACTTAGATAGTGAATATAATCGATTATGCAAATTAGGTCTAAAAGTCATGACTAAAAATAAATCACTAAAACTAATTAAAAATCAACTAAAAAATAAAGCACTCGATTAAAAGAAAGAGTGTCTCTATTAAAGAAAAACAAAGTAGTTAATCTTGAATGTAAAACATGTAAAAATCTTAAAAATGAAAACGAAAAACTCAAGGAAGAAATATCTAACCTTAATCAATTTAATAAAAGTAGTCATTCACTCAAGAAAATGTTAAGCTTTCAAAAACCATCCGGAGACAAATCGGGTTAGGATTTAATTCGGTCGAAGCATCAACGAGTGAGACTAAACAAATAAATTTAGTAAAATCACAAGAACTTGAATCTAAGTCTATTAAAGAAAAATCCGTAGAATTAAATTCAAGTCCTAAACTTAAATATATACAGGTTAACAATATTAAGTTCCCATTGCAAGAGACAATGAAGTCAAAAGCTTTTATAAACCTTCATTAAAACCCGGTGTTGGATTTACCAAATCTGAAATGAGATCAAAAACTCATCCTCCGAAAAAGATTAATAATTCTCACCCTCGGTCTAAAACACCACAATCTAGGAGAAATCAAGATAGACAAAATTACTCTAACACTAATCATTCAATGTGGAATTAGTCACAACAATCAAACTATATTCCATGGGGAATTTGTCCACCATATATGTATCTGAATCAAATGCAACATATGCAAAGTATGTTCGCATTAACAATGTAAAACCTATGAGATATTGGGGACCAAATGTTTGAATTATTATGTTATTTAAATAGATATGTTTGGGAATAATCTTGGAGCCCGACGAGTGGGATTAAAGGATAGTAGATGCTCAAAACAACATGACGGGTATAACCGAAGCTATTCTTTACATACAAAAGTGTACCAACGGGGATAACGTTATTTTCGGAAGTTAATATTACGTTGGGGTAACATCATAGGTAAAGTAAGGATTTCTCATGACTCCTTTGATTATTGAAAATGTTGAGCACGTTAGATAATTTAAAATTTTAAACTTGTAAGTGTTGGTTAAAATGTGATAATCAAGTGCAACAGTAATATTTCGGAACATGATAGCGAAATAATTAAAAGATGAAATAAGTCATAAGTAGAGGAATTAGAAAAAGAGGATTATATGTGATGAAATAGGAAATAAACAGAAGTACAAATATGTCTTGCAAACCTTAGACGAAAATTTAACTTTATGGCATAGGAGATTAGTCATGCAAACATGCAATTAATTCAATCTCTAGTGTCTAAAGAGTTAGTTAGAAATCTACCTAAGCTTAAATTCGACGACCATTTTTGTGACGCTTGCAAAATTAGAAATGAAGCTCATGCTAGTCACAAAGCCAAAAATATAGTCTCGACGACTAGATGCTTAGAACTATTACACATGGACTTATTCGGCCCTTTTGTCATATGAAGTTATGGAGGAAATCGTTATACCTTAGTAATTGTTGATGACTACTCTCGATTTACATGGACTAGATTTTTAGGAAATAAAACCGAAGCTTTTGAAAAATTTGAAATATTTAGTAAAATGATTCAAAACAAATTAGGATGTTCCATAGTGTAAATTAGAACGGATCATGGTCGGGAATTTGATAATGAAGTACAATTCGGTAATTATTGTGACTCAAATGGGATTTCTCACAATTTCTCTGCTCCTTGTACTTCACAATCAAATGGGGTAGTAGAAAGAAAGAATCGTACTCTACAAGAAATGAGTAGGACTATGTTAAATCAACAATCCGTTCCACAAAAATTTTGGTTTAACGCGGTCGATACATCAACCTATATAATTAATAGAATTTCCATTAGACGTATTCTAGGAAAAACCCCATACGAATTATTAAAAGGTAGAAAACCTAACCTTAACTATTTTAAAGTATTTGGAAGCAAATGCTTCATTTTTAATACAAAAGATTATCTCACCAAGTTCGACCCAAAGTCGTACGATGGTGTCTTCCTAGGATATTTGCAAAATAGTAAAGCTTATATAATTCTCAACAAACAACCACAATGATAGTCGGAAGAATCCTAAATGTGACATTTGGTTTGAAACTCCTCCCCCGCTTAAACATCAACTTTGGAGGGGTGATGATTTAGTCGAAAGAAAGAAGTTATTGAGGTCAATAAAACAAAGACCCTTAGGGAAATGAGGTCGAAGATAATCTTTAGAAAAATTAATGAATTCACTAAAACATTAAAGAATCTAAGGTCATTTCCACTAGAAAATGTTATTGGTAACCTAAATCAAAGAACTCTTAGATCACAAGCTCAAGACAAAAGTACTTTTTTTTGTTTCCTTTCAACTATAGAACCTAAAAATATAAATGAAGCTTTAAAAGATGAAAGTTGGGTAGTTACTATGCAAGAAGAATTAAATCAATTTATAGCAAATGATGTTTGAGAATTAGTCCCAAATCCTAAGAATATGACTATTATTGGAACTAAGTGGGTATATAGAAATAAGCTTGACGAAAATGGTGTCGTGTCTAGAAATAAAGCTAGGCTAGTCGCTCAAGGTTATAATCAACAAGAAGGAATTGATTATGACGAAACTTATGCACCCGTAGCTAGATTAGAATCCATAAAAATTTTATTAGCTTATGCATGCGCACTAGATTTTAAACTATTTCAAATTGATGTGAAGAGTGCATTCCTTAATGGTTTTATCAATGAGGAGGTTTACATGGCACAACCTCCGGGATTCATTGACTTCGCAAAACCTAATCATGTTTATAAACTTGAGAAAGCTCTCTACGGTCTCAAACAAGCTCTTAAAGCTTGGTATGATAGGTTAAAGGCCTTTCTTATTAAACATGATTATTCTATAGGAATGGTAGATAACACACTTTTCACTAAAAAGAAAAATTCTAACCTCATAATTGTTCAAATATATGTCAGAGACAATCATATTCGGGATCAACTTGGTCAAGAATTGTGTGATGATTTTGCCAAGAATCAATGCTGATGTGTTTGTGAAATGAGTATGATGGCTTGCGAACTAAAGTTTGTCTTAGATTACAAATAAACAATTAGAAGATAATTGGTCTTTTTTCAATCATCAAAATTATATAAAAGAAATACTTAGAATTTTGGATTAGGAAGACTCTAAACCTATGAAATCCTGTGTCTTACGAAAATGATACTATGAAAGACGAAGAAGGTGTGTTCGTGGGATAATACTAGATATGGTTGGAAGGTATGATAGGTAGCTATTATTACTTAACGGAAAGTAGGCACCGATATCATTTTAGTGTTTGCCTTTTCGTGCTCGCTTCCAGGAGTATACCCAAAACCTCTCATTTGAAGGTTTATCGTATCTTTGATATATATTAAAGGTACTACGCACTTGAGATTATGGTATCCCAAGGGGTCCAGCATAGAAACTGTAGTATATAGACCGAAAAAGCACTAGCGGTATTTGTACGTTTATGAGATGTTGTTTAACATCTTGGTTTTCAAAGAAGCAAACCGCTCTTGCTATTTCCACTACCAAAGTCGAATATGTAAGCACCGGAAAGGCATGTCAACAAGCACTATAGATGAAACAAGCTCCCGTCGACTATGGCATTCGTCTTGACGACATTCCTATAATGTGTGGTAATAAAAGAGCTATAGATTTAAGTAAAAATCCCGTTCAAGACTCACGTACCAAACACATTGAAATTCGTCACCATTTCTTTCATGATAAAGTTCAAAAAGGAAATATCTCCATAGAAAAAGTCTCATTGAAAGATAACATTACCGACATTCTAACCAAACCCCTTAAACGTGAGCTATTTAATTACTTATGTCTAGGTCTAGGAATGATGGAACAAATTGACTAAATACCTATTAAGTAACTATATTACCACAAATATTAATTGGAACTTAACTTACTTAAAAGTAACAAAAACATTGAACTACAACCAAAATTAACATGCCAAAATTAAAAAATCAAGAAAATAAAATCGTTAGATAGGCGGTCCCCTTAGCTCTAAAGGGCGGGCCCCTTAGTAATAAGGGGACCAACCATCTGATAGTCTGTAAGAAACTTCAAATTATCATTCTCTTAATTCTGTGTCTAGGATTCTATTTTGCACAAAATCAAAGATTGAGAATTTTTCATAGTCTTATAATTAGAACCGAGAAATTAGTTACTAACATACTTTCCAAAGTATTAAGAAATTACGTATCTACAAAAATTTACAAACTTGCGTTTTGTAAAAGCTTAACTTTCAAAACTTAATGTATATAAGTCCCAATCCATTTCTCGAAAAACTTCTCATGACTAGGAACTCACTAAAACTTATTTTCATACATTATTGAAATGCAATAAACATTTTCCATGCACACACGATGATCTCACACTTGTTGCCGGAATATATAATTTAATATATATTTTTCGACACTCTTGGTTGAGCAAAATTAAATTAAGGAGCGTTTGGATTATTTCTTAGGTTTTTATTCTAGAGTCGAAATAATTGTTACTCCATATTTGTTGCATATAGACACACACTAGGATTTGAAATCTAAATAAAAATCATACCTATAATTATGACTTGCCTAATAATTATTTGATTTCAATAGCTATGAATATAAACAACAAAATTGAATTTCAAAAAACTACAAACAATGTGAAACCATATGTTCTCAAACTCTTAAGTCAATATACTTTTTATGTAGTCATCCCCGAGTTTGGTAAAATATGCACCTCTATTATATGTAGAACTAACATAATTATTTATTAGTTTCATTTTGCTGTTTTTGCTTGCTAAGTGTTTATATAAATTGGTCCTAATTGCTATAAACATTAGGACTTGCTGCAAAATGGTCTCCAAACAGTCCACCTTTTTATCATTTCCTGCAAGAAAACAAAAACCTGGACAACCTGGGTTTTTCCAGGTGGCGGCCCCCTTAGCTCTTATGGGTGGCCCCTTAGTGATAAGGGGGTCGGCCACATAAATAAAGGGTTTGGCCATCTCGTTCACGATTTTTAATGTTTCTTTCTGCTTTTTAACCCTCATTCACCTAGGCTCAACTATAACTTCCAAGAATTCACAAACAAACCTTGGATTAATATTTTCCTAATGTCTATCAATCCTTAATCATCCCATATCCTTAGTATAAATAAGCCTTCATCCTCACTAATCTCACCACATTTAACTTATCATCTACAATGTCCTCTCCTCAAAACCCCTTGTCCAAACTCACCAAGAAACCAAAAATTTCCATACGACCCATATGGAGGAAGAAGTTAAACTATTGTAATTCATCAAATGAGGTTGATGTTCACTCACAAACAACAATGTCTAAACCACCATCTCCTTGCAACCAATCTCCAAATGAAAACTTTTCCATAGCACCCTCAAATCAAGCCTCAATTCCACCTCATTCACCACCACTACTTGACTCCTATGTTGATGTCATCTTGGAAGCAAATCAAGACACCAACCCAACACCACCTCCACCTCCTCCCTCTCCAACTAGGGAACGACTCATTGATGACATCAATCAACTCCAAGACTTATCCAACCTTCTAGCGATGCATTTTTTGCATCATACTACTCCTTCATCACCCTACTCTCCAAACTTGTCTCACACTCTCAATTTGAATCAAGTTGAGTATCATGTTGGCTATTGCCCATGTTGTCGCTACAACCAAACCTAATTCTTAGCCATAAGAGAAGATATGAATTGGGTTGAATTTCTTTTCACACGACCACAACCACCACTACAAATTCAAAGAGACTATCCACCAACCACCACCTCCTCACCAACCTCTCCACCAACATCTAACTAAGCGTGTTACATGTTTAGTTTTTCTCGCTTTCAAATAAATGATACCCTTTTTACAAGCAAGTCCTATGGTAACCTAGGAACATTAGGACCTTTGTAGCTTTCCTTTATGTATGATGTATCATTATGCTTTAAGCATAATAGTTTTCTTATAATAAGCTATCCAAACACAAGATAAGCCATACCAATAAGCAAAAATAGAAAAGAGAAAAGATGAGAGGAAAAGATAGAAGATTAGATTAAAGATGGAAAGAGTTGGGATGGCGACGGTTTTACACTACACAATTAAACTATGGAAAATGAAAACCAACACCAATCTCATGTTGTGGAGAGGGTCCTTTTATACCCAATGCCAACTAGTAGGCGTATGGGCTTTCTACATAGGTCGGGCTTGGCATATCTTGGGCTTTGAGACCGAAACACGGGCAATATTAGATTACAAACCAAGCCCATTGAACCCGACTAGCCTATTACAATACAAGACCTAGTTTGACTTTGTAAGACCGATAACATTCATGTTTGACTTAATATAATTAAGGCTAACAATCTCCCCCAATGTTGAGGTCTCTTTCTTCAAACTCCTCCATACCACCGATGACATTCTTATAGGAGTTTGCTTTGATTTATCATTGTCTCCCTGACGTTGAAGATATGACTTTTGACGTTTATGCTTTGCCATGTTTTGGTCTTGTCTTGTTTGTAACGGCTTTGTTCATTCATGCTTTGTGATCTTGATTTTAAGCGTTTATGTTTTGACTTTGAGTTTCTTTTAGATCGTTTTACTCTTGCATCATCTCCTTGACTTGAATCATCTTGATTTGACTTCCTTGATCAACTTGTGCTCTTGACCAACATGCTCATACTTGTTACATTCTTGTTTGACATATGTAATTATAAGTCTAACAATCTCCCCAATTGATGATTCTTTATTTGACTTTGAGGCTCTTTGATGGTGGGGAAGATTAGAATCAACTATCTTGATGTTGAACGATTGACTTTGAAAGCTTGAGTATGAGCATGTGGTTTATGAATCCGACTTTGCTGGGATGAGGCTGCAACACTTCGTCTAAACTTGAAATAAGACAGTTACCAATAAAAGATGGATATGGCTTTGTCATTCATCTTGAGTTCGGTTGCATTAACCTTTGGTTTCCCGTTTTATAGTATAAATACTATACCTCGTGATTCAGTAGATGAAAGTAATCCCTTGACGGGTTTCCAGCTTCAAAAGAATAGGATCTCTAACACAGATGTATTAGATTCTACCCATGTTGCTAGTTCTCTTCCGGAGCGTCTCAAAGCAGACAACACGGTAAGAGTGAATCAGATAGTTACTATCATTCTGATTAAGTCATCAATTCATTTACTAGGATCCAACAATTGATACTCAATTATCAAAGCTCGATTATATAGATCTTGTTAAGTACCTACAAAGACCTTGTTTGATGTTTGGCTCAAGAGGATTTCCATCTTCAATGTGAATAATCCTAAGTATCACTGGATGTTCTGGCAAGATCTCAAGGATATATGCGTAGGACTCTTGTTACAACTTGTAGAACTTTATAGTGTTCAACAATTGTATTTTGCATTGTGTCCTAATGAGATTTATACTTTGATCTTTCTCTGGCTCTAGACTCGATTTGTGCAATTTTGGTTTTTTAGTAATCGGAGGCTTGGAGCTTGACTGCCACCTATTCAATATTAACAATCTCGGAGTGAGATGTCAATAGATAACGTGTGTATCTCCGTGAAAAATGAGACAAGTTTCTTTTGAGAGAAACTCGAATGGCTGGGAAGGGTTGTGCATTGCATCACTGGGTCCATGATGACTTTCTTCAATATCAACAATCATCTTTGTGATTTTGATAGATTATGTATTGACCCAGTTTCTGCCTAAGTTGTGTGGAGGGCTTCTTTCTTTTCACCCTTTATCCATACATTTCTTTTTCATTCTTCAACCCCTTCAATGCTTACCAAGACGTCATTACTAACACCTTGTTGTGATTGTTCCAGTGTTAGCTCAATCTTAGTCGGCATTCTTCCCTTATACACATTCATCTCCAATCATTATCTAAGGACTATTATTTCTAACCTATGTGAGAGTCCTTGGGTAGATCCCTCCGGTTTGTTTGATCGTAGGACTTATTTCCTAACCTAACCACCTTATGACTTCAGAATCGTCGTGAAATTAATAGGTTGTTGGGTATGAGATCGAACCATAAAACCATTTTCTGACATTGTTATTTTCAAATACTCCCCCTACACATGTGCTCCGATATTCGAAATTGTTTAGCACATGAAGGAAAGAGTTGCACTTAGAGTCTTCAAGATCACATTCGTCTATAGCATATTTTAATCACATTTTCTCCCCTTATTTTAAATAATAAAACACTTAGTATTTGAAATACCAATTGATTAAAATTTGACATGAAAAATTCCATGGGGAGAAAAATTATACCACGATATTGCATGAATTCAGATTCCGATAGCTCCCCTTCAACAGTATATGTGGGATACCAATATTTATTAAAACTTGACATTGGAATGAAAAATTGATATGACACCACAAAATGTTGAAGACGGAGTGAGATGCCTTAGTGAACAATGTATATTATTAATTGACATTAAGTTTCCACATTTTAATTTCACAAAATGTGTTTGGATACATAAAATTGACATTTATGAGATGTATCCAACACATTAAAAGGCTTTGTTTTAAAAAGCTCCCCCTCAGAAATTGATTCACATAAAATGACATTCTACGTACTACAATTCTTTGAAAATTATTCGAGGAAGGGAGTGTTGAACACACAATTTTAACAAATACCACTTTTTATGGAAAAATACCACAAATTATATTGTAGACAATTTTGACATTGAAAGTTCTTTTTGAAAAATTATGTTCAACGATTTTAAAAACACATGATAGAAGACTTCTTTTCTATTTTTAGAGTAAGCGCACTGAAGCGTACACTTCCCTATTACATTCGGGACCGAGTTATGCACTGAAATGTACATAAGTCATAGAGAAAAATTTAGAAATGACATATTTTGAAAGCATTTGAAACTCTTGCTCGAACTTCATTTACACGCCCGTGTCGATGTTAATCAACATTTCTAGGTACGTAAATGTTATCGATTCCAAGAGACATGTCGAGAAGATTCTTTTTGGTATTTTTAAAAATTTTCTGATTTTATATTTTGTTTTTCTAGGTTTTATATTTTTCTATTTTCTTTTTCAAAATTTTTATAAATCAAAAATAAAGAGAGAATAAAAATATGTACACAAAATAAAGAGAAAAATTAAAAAATAAAAAAATTTAGAAGTCGAAGTTTCCATTAGCAGTGACAGATGTTGCTAGAGTTGAAGTAGATTAAGTTGAATCAGGTTGTTGTTGACGTTTATCGGATTGCATCTAGTTAGTAGTACAGCGGAAGACTTTGAACAAACTTGATTTTCTCCATGGAATATTCGATAAATCGAACAAAGGACCGAATAGACTTTCCAACTCTATCATTTCTGATGTAGGAACTTTTGTTGACATTATAGTGCGAGGCTTGAACCGTTTTGTTCAAACGTCATTTGACATTGAGGTTCGAGGTTTGATCTGTTATGATCAAACGTCATTTGACATTAAGGTTCGATGCTTGATCTGTTGTGATCAAACGTTATTTTTCTGTATCATCATTTGTGAATCCACTTTGACAATGGTTTCTGAGATATCAGCTTTTTCAGTAACCATACTTTGAGATTTTCATTGTTGACATTACATAAGATATCTGCACTTAAATCAAGACTTTGTTCCTTCTGAACATTGATTGATGTACCTGCACTTAAATCAAGACTTTGTTCCTTCTGAACATTGATTGATGTACTTGCACCTAAATCCAGAGTTTGTTTATTTTCATGAATATTAAGGGATATCTACATTTGAACCATGTGGGGGTTCACTGTCAACAATGCTTGTGCAAGAGTCGAATAACTTCCCTATAGGAATCCACCTAAGACCAACAGATTTGAAAATTCTACCCGTGGGTTTCCACCTAAGATCAGATCTAGGAGATGTTTTCTCATACACAGCGGAAGTCTTATTAGGAGAAAACCTATGTCTTATAAAGATCTTCCTACCAGGTTTTTGAGTATGACTCTTTTGATCTATGGGTTTGTTACTATTTTTGGACTTATGGGATTGAATCTTAGCATGTGAATTCACTTCCTTCAGGATTTTTGTCATACAAGCATCGTGATTTGCATTAAAGACACACTTATGACATGTAGAACAAACAAAGTGTTTGGGATCTAAGAAAGAACTAGAACTCTTAAAATGATCTGCTTTGGGCACAACCGTTATCGCTACGCAACTACTCTTAGATACAGGCAAACTCCTAGTTGAGTGATTAGTGCTCCTAGGTTTTGGTTTGCTACCATCAGCAGTGCTTTGAAATCTAGCAGAAGGTATCACATTAGTTTTTGAGTTCCTATCTCTCTCTTGTGTCTTTTTCCTAGCTTCATCTAGATAGTGATTATGAACCATGTCATTTGAACTAAATCTTGGCATGTTCTTAGAACTATCCCTAGATTCGCTAGATGCAATCATATGATCAGGTTTTGCAGAAACGGATTCTCTTCTCTTAGGCAAATAGTGTTGAGTTACTGGTCTTGACAAATTGTTACTCACATCAACTTGGGAGGCAAACCGTGGTTTTGACATTTGAGGTCTTTCAGATTTAAACGCATTCGGTTGTCTAACAACTGATTGGTTTCTTAGTGATTGTAAAACCGGTTTCCCCAAGACTGATGTTTTAGCAAACTTAGTATCTACACTATTTCCTTTTAACTTCCTTAAGTCATTTTTTAAAGCAGCAATTGCAAAAACCTTTTCCTGAATCTGAGCTTTTAAATCAGCATTATTAGCAAGCAAAGAAGTTGTCTGTTCTATAGTCTTAGATCTCGTAATTTTAATAGAATCATACAAATCTTTGTAATGCTTTTTCAAAGTCTCATTTTCCTTACGTAATTTAGCCACACTATGTTCTAATTCGATGTTCATTGTTTCAAGTACATCAATTTCCTTTTTAATCTTGGCTTTATTACTTGTTTCATTCAAAATTTGACCATGTTGCCCTGATTTTAAAGCTTGATTTTGATATTTAAGTTCGAGAGCAATACAATGTGCTTCTATTTTTGAAAAATCTTTTTGAAGTTGGGCAACGGTCTTTTTGAGTAAAATATTTTCAGACTCGAGTGATTGTTTTGAGTAGTCAGATGTCTGGTTATCAGGTGATGAATCAAGCATAGGAATTTTAACTTGACATTGTTCAGGAAACCGGTCAACCCTACCTTCATTAATGATTTCAGGTTGCTCAATATTCTGTTGTCCTATAGCAAAGATATTGCATTCAGCAGTCAATTGTACCTCAGCCATTGGCTCTTCGTCATATATGGGTCTGATATCTGCATCATCAGTATCTGTATCATTCCCTGACCTGCTGCTTTCATCTTGCACTTTTGATTCTGTCCCACTGCTTTTTGTGACAACCAAATCAGCATCTACTGGTTTACCCGTATCAATCTTACTCTCTTGCGTCTGCATCTTTCTTTTATTTACCCGTCTATCATACTGTCTTTGATGACGTGTTCTTTCAGCAACGGACTTCTTGACATTACCCATGTGTTGGAGTAGTGTATCTCTGAAGTGTTTAACCTCGATTCTAGTGTATTCAACAAAGTACTTGTCTGTCATTTGACTGTTATAATCCAAAGTAAACTGTGAATCAATGAGCTTATGAAACTGGTTGTTTACTACCCAAAAGGCTGTCATGGATCCAACTTCTTGAAATTCTTCTTTGTCAAGTTGCTTTCGTAGTTGATCTACATTGTGGAGCATTGTACTTGTGAAAGTATCAGCATCTTGACCAAAGAGTGATATGAATGCCAGTTTGAATCCATGTTCGATGCGAGTGCCTTTTAAGTCTTCTTTAGAAAGAACTTGAAGGTGTGAATAAAGAGATCGGAAATATGCCATGCATCATTTTTTTTGCTTTTGAAATCTTGTATTTGATTGCATGCACATCTTTTGTTTCAGAATTCAAGCTGCATTCCTTTACTGATTTGTTGGATGCAGTCTCTGAATTACTAAAATCTTTCTCAGAACAAGTGTTTTGTATGACAACTAAATCAACTTTCAATGAATCAACATTCAATGCTGGGATTGGATCTGAATGATCTTCTAGTGTTTGCATCAACTTCTTTTGTTTCAACAATTATGAAATTCGTTGTTGATGAAGAGTTATCTCAAACATGTATTTCCCAATGGATTCCATGTTAAAGATCATTGCATCGTAGAAGGATTAAGCATCAAATCTTGTGTATTTCTGCATACGCGCTTTGATTTCTGAATTGAAAGCATTTTCAAACGTTGTTCTGAGTTTTATCAAAGTAGTCTTGCAATTAGTCTGAGAAATTATTTCATTGGTAAGATGTTGTTCTAGTAAATCCAAGTCTTGAGAGAATGTTCTCTTGAAGATAGGCATGGTACCAAAATCTTGTAAAGTATCTGTGAGAAACTTTAATTGTGACTGAGTTGCTCGAAGACTGTTCATACATTTAATTCTTGAAAGTTGTGTCTTTTCTTGAACTTTAGAAATTGAACACAAAGAAACTGTGTCATTCTGAAGAACACTTGATGTTTGAATTTGCAAATTGGTATTTGTATTTGACATTTTGATGTTGTGAATGGATATCGGATCTTAAGTAGGTAATATGATTTGTATGTTTGTGGATTGAAATCAATTAAGTTCCACCAGAGATTTACAAATCTTGATTAAAACCGAGAAAAGAATCGTAACTTTCCGCGGGATTTTTTACAAAATCAAAGAATAAACCGTAAAACCAAGAATTGAATTTGATGTTAAATCGTTGTTTGAGATAAATACGCGTTGTTGTGTCTTTGAAAACTTTCAAAGACATTACTTAGTACATACGATTAGTATGTTGAGCAATTAGAATCGTAGATAACGGTGAAAATTTCTTACAACGAAAGGGCTAAAATTGAAAAATTTGAACTAAAATTTTAACAACTAAAAAATACAAAAATAAAAGTAAAAAAGAAGAAAAAAAATTGAAAAAGTTTGAAAGTAAAAGTTCTATTTAATTTTGCTTTAAAAAACAAAGTTTTTAATATAAGTTAAGTTAAAATTTGAAATGTAAAAAAATAAAAATGTTTTAAAGTTGAGGGGCCAAAAGTGTAAAATTGGAATTATAACAAATAAAAAACGTGTTCCCTCCCAAAACCTTTTTCTTCTTCGTTTGAGATTTCTAAGTATGCAACGAGTGAACTTTTAATCGTACGGAATGATACGGTTATCGTCGGTAAAATCCGAATATACCACGTTGATCGAAACGGATAACGAGTCGCAATGATATAGATCTCAAGTTCCGTCGTTGAACATCACACGAAACCGTAAAACCCGAAATTTACTTAAACATGTTAGAGTTTGTCCTTGTTTTACTAGTTTGGTTCCTAGTGTAGTATGACTAGATCGGTTCCTACTAGACAAGTTTAGTTCGGTTTATGAAGACATGGTTTAGTTCAGTTCTTGATGAAAATGATATATCGGTTCTTCAAAGGATGGTTTAGATCGTTTCCTCAAAGGAGAGTACAATATCGGTTCCCCTATTCTACGAAGTGACTAGATCGGCTTGTTCTAAAATCTTACTAGTTCGGTTGACACAAGGTTGAACTCGTTCGGTTTGCTTCAATATTTGACTAGATCGGCTTGTGCTTTGACTAGTTCGGTTGACAAGTGTTCGGTTTGACAATATAACAAACACCTTAATCGCACCTTTCTTCGACTCCTATTTTCAGCCAAATTTGTTTGTGCTTCGTACCATAAAATGTGACCACAAAATAAGCTAACCACAAGGATGATATATGCTCAACCAAGATAAGCTTGAATAAGCTTTAATGATAAGCTAGTTACCACAATAGATAAGCCACAGAAGAAGAAAAAAAATAAGCTATTTGACAACTCGAAGTAAGCCACACAAAAAAAATTAAGCCACGATTTAACACAAGACACAAATTTTAACAGTAAGCCCACAAAGAAAATATTGTCAATAAGGCCAAAATCAAAATTTTTTGAAAAATAAAATAACCTTAGAAAACAAACCCGTGAATTAAGAAGTGTAAAAAAATGAAAAAAAATGAGCTCAAAGAAAAAAATAAAATAAAAAGCAAATAAGTTTAAAGAAAAAAGTAAGCTGAAACCAACAATAAGCTCAAATAAGCTCACAACAAAAAACACTAAACCCACCCCGTGGCGAGTGATACCAAATGTTATCCCAAAGGCTTAATCCATCTCACAACAATAAGCCATACCAATAAGCAAAAAGGCTAGAAAGAGAGAAAGGAAAAATGAAAGATTTATTAGAGAGAGAAAGTGGAGGTGGAAGATTACACACACACACAAATGAATGAAATGGTAACCAACACCCTCTCCATGTGTGGAGAGGGTTCTATTTATACCCCTAGCCAACATATAGGCATATTGGCTTTCTAACTTGGGCCGGGCTTGGCTTATCTTGGGCTTTGAGCCCAAAACATAGACAATATTATATTACAATCCAAGCCCATTTAACCCGATTAGCCTATTACTTAACAAAACTAATAAGATCGATAACATTCTTGTTCGACTTATATAAAATTAAGGCTAACAGTTAGGGTTTTGGGCTTTAAATTCATGTACATTGGACTATAAAGGAGGGAAATAATATTCAAATGTTGTGCATTGCTTGCTTATACCTTGTACTTAAGAGTTTGTACAAAATTCCTTAGGAAAACAGAGGTAAAATGGCTATTTTGAATGTCGTGCTTTATTGACTTGTACATTATGCTTTAAGGGACTTGTACCTTATTTTAGAGGGAATTCATATTTGAATTTGATATATAGATTACTTGTACACTTGCCTTGGTTGCTTGTACATTCACTTTGAATGTTTACATTACCCAAAATTAGGGTTTTGACCTAAACATTAACGGTTTAGGCTCATTTGGTATTAACGTTGAGAAAACTACGTTAAATAGATAACATACATGTTAAAAGGGATAATAGATCATTGACTTGACATGTTATGATGTTTGCTTGACATATTTATAGATGGAATTGTCATTGGTAGTTGTGTGTGCTCGTTTAGTTTAGGGATGCAAGTTATGTTGCATAATGAGATAATAGTAATGCAAGTTACGTAGCATTTTGAGATAATAGTAATGCAAGTTACATTGCATAGTGAGTTTAAAACAAAAATTTCCTCTTAAAAAGGTGGTTTCTTATATAGTACATTGCATCTATTTCAATAGACGGATACTACATTGATGAAAATTGCAGGTTGTTATAGTCCCCCATCCTTACAGAAATCTCGTCCCGAGATTTAGTTGAATGTAAAAGTTCAGAGATTCATTCGTATGAAGGTAATGATTTCATGAAGTAAGGGATTTGTTCGTACAAACGGATCATAGATTTGTCAAAATGTTGTTTGTACGTATGTCATATACTTAAGCCTACTTATTTATAATTTGTCACTTACAAAGAGAAGCGTCCAAATCCTTGTAACTGAGAATTTATAAATTCATAGTTCGGAGATTTATAATTTCCTTATTCAAATAAAGAAGCGTCCTAATTCATTTCAATAAGATGATTATAAATCATCTTACATAAGCATAAAACATGATATCAAAATGGTGATGTGTAGAAAATGATATGATCGTGAAAGGTAATGAGAAGAATAATGAAACATTAATTGCACTAACGCCCATATTATCAGTCGAGGATCTTTGTTGTGGCATTCCAATGATAATATATGTTTCAAAGGTATGAGGTGAGTATTCAGAGCTGAATATAATAGAACTAATGGAATTGACAAATAATGTTGAGTTTTGATATCATTAGATAACAAAGTGTAACGGAATCATCACTTTATTATTTCATGGATAACTTCATCTTACATATCTTACATCATTGAAACTTTAAGAGTGTTGACACTTATGCTACGTGTCTCGTGGTAGGATTCTAGATAAAAGTATCAAATGATAAGGATAATAGGTTGGTGTTTGGTGTTTTTAAACTTATAAGGTGTGTTTTAAAAGATCTTTCATGTATAAGTGGTGGTGAACTTGAATATCCTCTAGAGTTGTTTCTAGAGTAGAAATCCTAAAGTGAACAAAAGCAAACTCATCTCTAAGTATTCTTCCATGTGGCCCGGTTTCTTGCTTTTGAGCATTGATTTGCATAATGTCCTTTCTTATTACAAGTTACGGATACTATTTGTAGATTGTTTCTAGTGGTTGGTCTTTTGTTTCTGCAATTCTTAGTCAGATGATATATCTTGTTGCAAGTTTGACACTTGATAGTGCAAGGTCCTATGTGATATAGGGTGTATCTTTCACACAAAGGACGATTCCCAGTATACCCATTGGTGGCAGTATAAGTCCTAAAGGTTTATTGCTTCCTATTCTGCTGCTGGTGGTGATTATTGTTACGGATTTCTTTGTCTTCACGAGTTTTGTAAAACTTAATCTGAGCCTCTTTTTCTTGTGACATTATGGAGATGGTTTCTTGATGTGCAAAAAGCTCCTTTTTCATTTCTGAAATCGTTTGATAAATCGTTTATCTTTGGAGTATATTCACTAAATGACTTTTCAGATTCCATTTTGTATGACATTAAATCCCCTTTAGCTTTTGCACAATCAATTGCCACCTTTGATGCATAATTCACATCATAATTATCATATCAAGTTTCAGCTTATAACTTCTTATGTCTTTTGAACATTACTGATTATCTTTGACAGTTCATTTTTTACCTCTTGAAATGGTTATTTGATTATTCTAAACTTTTATTTTTGTTTTTGAAATCCTCGAATTAAATACAACAAAAGCAAACAACGGAGAGCAGATTTATTAAACAATTTTTCCTTTCAACCTTTCAATTTATCACAAAAGCCTTGTTTTAATGTTCCAAAATTTATTACTGATTTTTGCTGTCATCAATTTCACATTTTAGTTTCTCAATTAGAGAAACAAGCAAAAAGCCCAAGTTAAACCAAGCCCGGCCCGTTAGAAAGCCCAAGTGCCAAGCTTACAAAGCATGGGTATAAATATCCCTTCACCACACTTGGTGAAGGGTGTTGGTTGCATTTTCCCATCACTTGTAACTTCCCATTTTTCTCTAATCTAATATTCCATCTTTGTTTCTCTCTCTACTTTCTCTCTCTAAGATTCCATCTTATTTTCTAACATATTGGTACGGATTAGTGTTGTGTAATGGATTAAACTAGTGGATAACAGTTACTACTGCTGATTCATTCGATAAACGTCAACAACAACAACCAGATTCAACTTCATCTACTTCAACTCTAGCAACAACTGTCACTGTTGATGGAAACTTTGACTTGCAAATATTTTTATTTTTCTCTTTATTTTGATTTATAAATATTTTTGAAAAAGAAAATACAAAAATATAAAACCAATAAAAAGAAAATACAAAAATATAAAATCTAGAAAAACAAAATAAAAAACAGAAAAATTTTAAAAATACCAAAAAGAATCTTCTCGACTTGTCTCTTGGAATCGATAACATTTACGTAGCTAGAAATGTCGATTAACATTGACGCAGGTGTGTAAATAAAGTTCGAGCAAGAGTTCAAACGTTTAAAATGTCACACCCGACAATTTTTGGAAATTTTAAATTACTATTTTACCCTTTGACTTTTTGGTTCCGACTTGACTTTTTGACTCTTTGACCATTTTCGGTCACATAAAAACGATTACCACGTAGCCGGTAAATTTTTGAAACGTATTTAAATAATAAATCATAATAATTATTATTATCTCTCATTTACAAATTTATTTTTCAAACTTATTTGACTTGAAAACGATTAGGATGGTTTTGAGGATGGTAAACTGGTTGTTGTTGAGCAACAAGTGCAAGTGGATTAGCAGTACATGCTAGTCTTTTAGCTCTTATCTTGTTGACTTCATTTTGGTGTTGCTTCAGAATGTCATAAGTTTGTGGTAGGATACAGTCTTCAATTCTTAACTCTGCTTAACAAGCGTCACAAACCTTTGCCATTATGGTTGTAATTGAAGTAAAAACTAAACATTCACTTGATGATTGGTAACATCACACTGATTTTTGACAAGCTCATTCATCATCTTGTAGAACCTTGAGTAATATGATTCAAGTGATTCACCATCCCATGATGTGAATTTTCCAAACTCCCAATATAAATTGGTTTCAAGATCTTGAACATTGATTGATTCACCCTGTTTCAACCTTTCAATTGTTTTCCACATCTCACATGCATTTGGACAAGCATCAACTGTGGAGTATATATCATTATCTATCCCTGTAAGAATTATCTGAACAGCTTCAGCTTCAGCATCCAATTGGTTCCTTATGTCTTGTGACGCATTCTTATAGTTCTCCATGTACCCTTCTGTAGTGGTTTCTGAACTACCTTCAGCAATAGGAACAGTCTTTTCAGTCCATTTGAATTTGTAGGGTGGATTCTGGAAACAATAGTGGATGAGTTCATTGTTAGGTTTGCTGTTGATGTATCTCTTGATTTTGGATTTCCACTGAACGTAATTGCCAGGTGCTAACATTGGTGGACGGCCTTTACCACCTGTTTCCATGATGTCATTGTGAAGAACATTTGATGCTTGAGTTTGCAAATTGTTATTGGTATTTGACATTTTAATGTAGTTGTGAATGGATATCGGATCTTAAGTATTATGAAGTGATTAAGATTGTGGTTGAATTAATGCAATTAACGTTCACGGGATTTTACAAATCTATGATTTAAACCGAGAAAAGACGCGACTTTTACGAGATTTTACTAAATCAAGAGAAAAGCGCAAATGTATAATTGTTTTGAAGTTAAGGTGTGATGTTGTAGAGTTAATGGTCTTATAAGTCCAAATGAGTTTCATGGAGATTTGTCTAAGTAAATGACATTACCATAGTAAACCGCTGCCAAAAAATGAGTCAAACCGCTGCCATATGTGAATAAACCACTGGCAAGAATAACTTAACAACCCGCTGGCAATATCAAACCGCTGGCAAGTTAACCTGTTAAATCGCTGCTAACTTTGAATAGCAAACCGCTACCTACTTAGATTAACCAAACCGATGCGACAGAACAAGAGTAAACCATTGTGGACTTGTTGTATCAAATCGCTGTGACATAAAATGATTAAACCGCTGCCAAAACTATTTAACTAAACCGTTGCCTTAAGAAAATAACAAACCACTGCAGACTTTTAAATTTGGCAGAGTTTCGTTTAGGTTGACCATGAAAAATAGTAAACCGCTGCAACGTGTAATCAAACCGCTGTTTGATGTTTACAAACCGCGACTCAATGAAATTCGTAAACCGCTGCCAATAGAAAACACCAAACTGATGTGAAAACTAGCAAACCTCTACCAAAATTTGGGACCACAGTACTATACCGCTGTCGTACTTACTTTTGTTATTTTGCTAACTAACAACTAACAAACAAAAACTAGTACATTCCTTGTCCTAATCCTCTACAAAACGCTACTATGAACTAATCTTGAAGAAATAAGTTTTTTTAACACGAAATAAGCCACGAAAAGAAGAAATAAGCTACGAAATATAAGCTAAACCATAAGAACATAAAAAACAAAAATCGTAGCCTAAACAAGGAATCTATGAAACCAAATAAGCCAAAACTGTAGGTCCTTATTAACAGGATCTAAATGAGCCTTACACGACTTATAGTCCTTTAGATAAATCCAAAGAAACTATGAGAGACAATAACCGTGAATACAAATATTGACGCGGAATATCAATATCTATACCAAGATGAACACAAGAACAATATGCTAAAACTTGCTATTACTATTACTATTTGATTGTGAATTCTCAATCAACCGATATCTTT
>BQNB010097958.1:0-25264 GCA_026074375.1 Tanacetum coccineum | reverse complement strand
TGTTGAGGGTGTTTTTATAAATACCTCGTTTCAGGGTTTCATTCAATTCTTTATTCGATTTCAATCATTCAAACGCTCTCTAAACGTAAACCCTAACCCAATTTCATTGTTAATCATCAAAACCCATCACAATGTTGACCCTACAATTTACTGAAACCTACAACATGATCGCGTTCTTGGAAAAACCTACTGAAAGTAATAGATTTCATGAAATTATTGATTTTTTGAATGCTAATCAAATCCATTATGCGTTAACTATCAATCTTACTATATACACATCTTGCATTGAACAGTTCTGGGCAACAGCGAAGGTAAAAACGGTTAATGGTGAACGTCAGTTACAAGCCCTAGTTGATAAGAAGAAGGTAATCATCATGAAGTCAAGCATTAAGAGTGATCTTCACTTAGAAGATGCAGGTGGTATTGATTGTTTGCAAGCTGCTACTATCTTTGAAGAACTGGCAAGGATGGGGTATGAAAAACCTTCTCAAAGGCTTATATTTTATAAAGCTTTCATTTCTCCACAATGGAAGTTCTTAATTCATACCATTACGTAATGCCTAAGTGCCAAGACCACTGCATGGAATGAATTCAGTAGTACTATGGCCTCTGCAATCATATGCTTGGTCAAAAACCAAAAATTTAATTTGTCCAAGTATATTTTTGATGCTATGGTAAAGCACTTAGAGGGAGGGGTTAAATTTCTGATGTATCTACAATTTGTACAAGTGTTTATCAATCAACAGCTAGGGGATATGTCACATCACAAAAAGATTTACGTTCACCCCTCAGACACACAGAAAATCTTTGCCAACATGAATAGAGAAGAAAAAGACTTTTCTGGGAGAGTAACACCCTTGTTTGCAACAATGATGGTCTAAGCTAATCAAGAAGAGGGTGTAGATTCAGGCATTCCTACTGATTCTCAACAGACACCCATTACTACTCAACCATCATCCTCTAGACCTCAAAAGAAACAGTCTAGGAGGAAACAGAGGAAGGAAACTAAAGTTCCTCAAGATGAGACACACCATGATGATAGTGTTCCTATACCTTCCAATGATCCACTTCTCAGTGGTGAGGATAGAATGCAACTAACAGAATTAATGATTTTGTGTACCAACTTACAAAAACAGTTCCTTGATTTGGAGAAGGCAAAGGATGCTCAAGCAAAGGAGATTGCTGGTTTAAAGAAGAGGGTCCAAAAGTTGGAAAGGAAAAAAGAAATCAAGAACTACATGGTTAAAAAGATTAAGGTGAATCTAGAAGGGTTGAATCCTCTGAGGATAAAGATAGTTTGGGTGCTCAGGAAGATGCATCCAAACAGGGGAGGAGTTTTGAAGACATTGACAAGGATGCTGAAGTTTCTTTAGTTGATGAAACCCAGGGGAGGTCAGATGATGCAGAAATGTTTGATACAGATGATCTTCATGGTGATGAGGTGATTGTGGATATGGCAGTTGGTGAGAAACAAGAGCAGAGTGCAAAGGTTGATGAAAGAGAGGTTAGTACTGGTGTTGAAGATAGTGATGCCCCTACAATTCCAGTTACTACTGCTGGTGAAGGAGTTACTGCTACCAAGATTGAGTTACTACTGTTGGTAAAGGAGTTACAACAGCTATTGATGAATTAACTTTGGCTCAAACTCTTATTGAAATCAAAGCAGCTAAACCTAAAGCTGTTACTACTGCTACTACAACAACAACAACTACAAGACCCAAGGCTAGAGGGGTTGTAGTTCAAGAGCCAATTGAATTCAGAACAACAACATCATCTCCACAAGCATCACAACCTTCAAAGGATAAAGAGAAAGGCAAAGCAATAATGATTGAGCCTAAAGTGCCTTTGAAAAAGAAAGATCAAGTTGCTCTTGATGAAGAAATGGCAAGAAATCTTGAAGCTCAGTTGCAAGATGAACTTATAGAAGAAGAGAAGATGGCAATAAAAAAGGAAGAAGAAGCCAACATAGCTTTGATTGCATCATGGGAAAATACAGAAGCTATGATGAAGGTTGATAGATTGCTGACTGAGAGACTCCAAACAAGAGAGCAAGAGGAGTTGACAGATGAGGAGAAAGCAAAATTATTTATGAAATTCATGAAGAAGAGAAGAAAAAATTTGGCTGCATTAAGACACAAGAAAAAAGAAATAGACCTCCTACCAAGACACAAAAGAGAAATCAAATGTCTATCTATCTTAAGCATATGGGTGGATATAAACACAATCAACTAAAGGGTAGAAGCTATGATGAAATCCAAAAGCTGTTTGACAAGGAAATGAAGAGAGTAAATTCTTTTATGGCTATGAATTCAGAAGCTCAAGAAATCAGTGGAAAAAAGGATGAAAGCAGTTCTAAAAAGGCAGAAATTGCACAAGATAGTAGTACTAAGAGAGCAGGGGATAAACTGGAATCTGATAAGTCTAAGAAGCAAAAGACTGATGAGAATGAAGAAGTTAAAGTAGATAATGAAGCTGATTTGAAAATGCATATGGTGATAGTCAAAGATGATGATATAGCAATTGATGCTATATCACTTGCTACCAACCATTGTGATTGGTTGAATACATGCTGATTAAAGAGGAATATAGAGACATTATCCAATTGATAAGGAGCTGATGGCGATAGTTTCTATGAGATAGGATATTCTTTTTCTATGAATTGGATGCTTTTGGTATTGACACAGGTGATTAACTATTGGAGGGACTCTTTGGAAGTTGGTCAAAAAAAGCATGGTAATACAAGGCCTGAAGATGAACATGAAAGAGTGTTTGTGTGGGTGATTTAAGTCATGTCTTGAACCAGAAATAAAGGAGGGAGTTTATGGAGAAATCTACAAGGATACAAAAGTGACTATTTAGAAGTTGTTTGGGAATAATGTGGAGTGCACTTTGTAGGTTTGGAAATTTAATCTTTATGTTAGTTGAAGAAATATCACCTAATCCCTAAGAACAATCGCAAATTATGCCTAAACAAGAAACTTCAAGCTGATTATTGGAATGAGATGTGCTATCAATTACTTAAGCTATATTGTTTAAAGCAGCTAATATCAGGGTCAATAAAAAGTTTGAATGCATCTTCCTGATAGTGATGAGGGCTTTTAATAAAGAAACTTGCAGATTCATATGATGAACAACAAGTTTAGGGAGGATATGTGGGACTTCTAAGACTTCAAGATGATTCTTAGAGGTACTGCTGCTCAGGTATACATTAGTGCTGTCAAGCATAACTTAGTACTGTTGGTGATACTAATGAAAATTATGCTAAGTAGTTAGTACTGGTAGTATAAAGTTACTACTACTAGTTACTACTGTCAAGTATAAGTTAGTACTGGTAGTATTAATGTTACTACTGCTTATATTTATTAGTACTGCAGATCCTTGGTGGAATTGCTGGATTAAGGGGAAGTATGTTTCATTCATATATTAACTTCAGGGGAAGTTTATGCTTATTTGGTTTTGTCATTATCAACTAGGGGAAGATTGTTGGGAAATATATTTTGAGTGATAGACAAAACAATGACATGATAAAGGAAATAAAAGGGACTTTAACTGACAATTATGGGAATTATACAAGCTAGTGAGGATACTTTTCAATAAGATATAAGTTCAAAACATATGTTTCTTGAATAAAGATGAAGTTTATGAAAGAATTAAAATGATTTAGTTTCCTTATACATTATATTTTCCCTTGTAATCTAGGATGGACTGCTAATATATAAAGGTATCCTTGATATAGTTTTATGTGTGTCAAGATGTAAACACTAAAAAAGTGTGTGTGTTCTAGGTGTCAAGTCCTTTAAGTGGATGCCTAGAATTTGTGTGTTTCACCCTCAAGGATCTTTGATTCCTTGTTATAGTTTGATAACACGTTCTAGAATTGATCATCTAGAATTGGGGCTGTTAGGAACATTTGGTTATTAATGAAGAAACACCTTGTTGAATATCATTGTTCTTATGTTAATTCACAATTACTGTTATATTCATTATACTTCTAGATATTAAGGTGTAGATTCCGCATACACTTTAGTATACATTAAAAGTTTTACAACAAAGTTATTTTTGGATTTATCCAAGGTAATTTAACCTTAGACAAGCTAAGGAATCGATCAAGGATTGGGATCAACAAGTCGTATCCGAGCCTTAGCTTTAAAGATATTGACTAGAAAAGATCATGCATTTAACATCTGCACATAGGAACACATGTGGGTTCTAATTCAGAAATTAAATGACAACACTAGGAGCATGGAAAGAAAAACAATGAAGCTACCATCTTTCAAAGGCAATGTGGGCTATATATGGTGTAGGTTTTGACTGGAGTGACATGGTAGAAGAACAAGTTCAGACAAACATGGCTCTAATGACGTTTTCAAACTCTGAGGTATACAATGATAAAACTTGCTCTAAAACGTGTCTGAAAAACTATGAAACTCTTAAGAAACAGTGTGATGATTTGATTGTTAAGCTTAATCAAATTGAATTTATAGCAGATACTTCATAATGAGGGTTTAGCAACTATAGAAGAAAAATTATACATTATAGAAATGAATATGAGGTTCTTTTTAGTGAAGAAGGTTGCCAGTTTAAAAGAGAAGTGCTTGCAAAGATTAGGAAATTAATGTTCTTTAAAAGTGAGTTTGAAAAAGTTAAGCAGTGAAAAGTGGGTATGGGATTTAAAATTGAGAATGTGAATATAGATCAAAAGACCTAGACAAGTTGTTGGGAGTCAGATAACTGAAAAATGTATTAAAAATGGGTTTGGGGTTATAGTGCAGTTCCCTCACTCATCCTTTAAGCATAAATCTGACCTTAAAAAGCTTGATTTGTCGTATTCTGGTCTTGATGAATTCAAAGAGCCTGAATTCAAAGCTTATGGTTCTAAGAATAGTAAGCAAGAGTCTAGCATTGTTTGTGATCAAAAATCAGATGATTCTAAGGAAAATTCTGATGGCTCTTTGGTAAAAGAACAAGTATCAAAAGACATAAGTAGCCTTGTTGAGTCTTCACTTAATGTTGATAAAGAAACTATTTTTCCTGTTGATAAAAAGGTAGAGTTTGTCAAACCTAAAAATCATGAAAAACCAGTTAAAAAGTCAGTTAGGTATGCTAAGATGTATAGATCATAAACTCTTAGGGGGAATCAAAGAAATTGGAATGGACAGAAGTCCAATCAACTAGGAAGTGATTTTGTGATGTATAACAAAGCTTGCTTTATTTGAAGAAGTTTTAATCATGTACAGACTCAGTGTAAATACCATTAAAGGGAAAGGATGGTATATGGGAATAGTTATAACAGGGTGAACTACAACTATAATACCAAAAGAACCTCTCCTAATGCTAAAGGAAACCTTGGTTCCAAGAGCAATTTTAATGAAAACTGGCCTAAGAACTTTTAATACTTCCAGGATAGTTAATACTGCTCATCCCAAATCTATAGTTTTTAGTGCTAAATGTAAGAAGACCCTTTCAACCAAAAACAGTATTAACCAACAAAAGGTTTATGCAAAAAGTTAATACTGCCAAGGCACAAGTAGTTAATACTGCTAGGCCAAAAGCAGTTAAAACTGCTAGGCCAAATTCTGTAGTTGTTTATGTTGTTAGGGTTAATCAGGAAAATGATGTAAAGGCCTCAGCATGTTGGGTTTGGAGACCTACCAAACCTGATAGTGCATTAATACACATTGAGAAAACTTTAACAACATTGATTGCAGAGGGCAGGAGAGATCCAAGTCAGTGATGGCTTGGGTCCCTAAAGGAATCTAATTTCCTTATTTTTATGTGTAGGGCAAGCCACAATAGGATGACACAGGATTTGTTGACAGTGGATGCTCAAGGCACATGACTGGGAACATAGCTTATCTCTCAGATTTCAAAGAATTTGATGGAGGTTATGTTACATTTAGGAGAGGAGCACATGGTGGTAGAATTTCTGTTTTTAACTTTTATTCATGGGTTATGCATAAATATGGATCCTCATGAATTCTCACATGTCTATCTAGTCTTTTCTAATGTGCTTGTGATGAATAGAGGCATGTTGTTGTATAATTATTGAAGACAGAGTTAATACTGTTAGAAATCTCTTAATACTGCTAGGGAGAAAATTAGTACTGCCAGGCAAAAAATAGTACTGCTGGATGTCATAAGAGCCAAGGTTACAACTATTAAGCAAATACGTACCCCTTAAAGCATTATTTGAGAGGAGGCTACTTATTTCAATATACAGTCAAAGCATGGATGGAAGGATATGTAATATAAAAAGTATGTTAAAAAGAGTCAAAAACATCTAGGCATGTCAAAAGAGGTGGGACACAGATTACCTCAGTCTAGTGGGTCCCTCTTTAATGGTGGTGTGAGGCTGGCCATAAGGAGTTGGGTTGATAGAATGGAAAGGGCTGCTCTACTGCTTCTTGATTTGAAGCAGATACAGGACAGTGGTACACAAACAATATGACACAATCTATTGCAACACTTAATGGATCAATTCCTTAGGGAATTGGTTTAGTTGTGGTCCCCAGGACCAAGATACCATATTATGGGGTGTAGATGCTCAAACTAGGTTTAAGACTACATCTAAATAGTCCAGTGATCCACTTCTCTCAAGAGGTTACATACTTAGAAGTGAAGAGGACATTATGAAACTACTGGAATTGATGGCAAAGTGTACAAAGTCTGTGTGAAATAGTGAGGAAAAAGAAAAGAGAGAAATTATGAGTTGAAAAACAGGAAGAAAGATGTGTGAATAAAAACAAAAAAGAGTGATTTTGTGAGCAAAAAGAATTAAGAGAGAGCATAAAAATAGAAAGAGAGCGTGAGAAGAACTAATTGATGATAGAAATCCTTTTTGGAATGAAATTAAGCATTAATGCTGGTAGCTCAAACTTACTGCTGTTAGCCTCAGGTTAATATTGGTGATATAACTTAATGCTGCTAAGCATAAAATTTATACTGCTGGTATATCTTAGTGCTGGTAAGCTTATGTTGATGCTGTGAGGTCTGGTTGCCTGGTTTAAGTTTATGTTCGAATACGGCATACGATAGTGATTCTTTGTCAGTTTAAGTTATGATTGTTAAGGCTTTATTTAGTGTGCCCAGTTCAAGTTCTGCTGCTAAGGGTGATTTTATAAATTACCTTTGATCAGGGTTTCATTTGATTCTTTATTCGATTTTAATCATTCAAACACTCTCTAAACGTAAACCCTAACTCAATTTCATCTTTAATCAACTAATCACAAAACAATATCAACCCTAACTTTTGATGATACTCACAATATGGTCGCATTCTTAGAAAAACCTACTGAAAGTGATGGGTTTCATGAAACTATCGATTTTCTGAATGCTAACCAAATTCATTATGCTTTAACTGTCAATCCTACCATCTTACACCATCTTGCATTGAAAAAGTTTTGGGCAAAAAAAAAAAAAAAAAAAATCATCAAGGCAAACACTGGAATGGTAAACGTCCGTTACAGCTCTATTTGATAAAATGAGGGTGGATCTTCATAAGAGTCACGCGATATAGAAGTGATTTTCACTTTAGCGTATATTGATGGTGGTATTGATTGTTTGCTGACTGCTACTATCTTTGAAGAACTAGCAAGGATGGGGTATGAAAAACCTTCTCAAAGGCTTACATTTTATAAAGCTTTCTTTTCTCCACAAGGGAAGTTCTTAATTTATACTATTACACAATGCCTTAGTTCCAAGTCCACTGCATGGAACAAATTCAGTAAGAAAATTGTCTCTGCAATCATATGCTTGGCCACAAACCAAAAATGTAATCTGTCCAAGTATATCTTTGATGCTATGGTAAAGCACTTAGAAGGAGGGGTCAAATTTCTAATGTATCCATGCTTTGTACAAGTGTTTCTTAATAATCAGCTTGGTGATATGTCACATCACAAGACGATTTATGTTAATCCCTCACACACAAAGAAAATCTTTGCAAATATGAAGTCGAGAAGAAAAGACTTTTCGTGGGTGTAGTTTTTGATTTTTTTTATTTTTTTTTTTCTTTTAAACCCCTGTTGCATACTTGATGGTTCAAGCTACTCAAGATGAGGGTGTAGATTCAGGCATTCTTATTGATTCTCAACAGACACCTATTACTACTCAACCATCACCCTCTAGACCTCAGAAGAAGCAGTCTAGGAGGAAATAGAGGAAGGAAACTGAAGTTCCTCAAGATGAGACACATCATGATGATAGTGTTCCTATACCTTCTAATGATCCACTTCTCAGTGGTAAAGATAGAATGTGTTAGCCTCAAAAATATTGAGTCGAACATGAAGTTCGTTCATTATGTATTTAAGTCTCGGTCAATCAATTAGTGTAACGTTGTTAATAGGAAAGTATCAGGAATAGGCTTTGATAGTTAATCTAACTATTGTATTGTTTCGGGTTTAATGCCCAATCAAAAACCGAGGCCCGGTGGTCATAGTCAACTATCCCCACACGTTTACTTTAAAAGGTGACGGAGGTATATAATATATTATATATATATATATATATATCTTTTCCACTTGGAAAAATATCTAACTCTCTATTTTCTAATAATATCTTTTCTTTTCTCTCTAACCTCTCTCTTGTTTTCTCTCGAGAATATCTCTCTTCTTTTTTTTCTCTTTTTTTGATCTTAGATCCCGTTGTTGTATGATATGAAGTGTATGTGTTTAAAGGGAATTGGTACGTTCTTTAAGGGTGGATTCGCTGATTCTTTGTGGTTTAAAACAGAATCAAAATTCGTGGTTTATTATCTTTTTTCGAAATAAAGCAAAGAAAAAATCAAAGATATTGATCCTGTTGTTTGTGGTTTGATGTGTAAAGCTTTGTACTTTCGGGCTTCTAGAACTATCCCTTTTGCTTCATTTTTAATAAGTGGTTTTTACATCATTTCGTGTGCTTTCATGAATGGTTGATGATTTTTTCTCTTGGCTGCGTTTTGGACTCATGACGGGTATGTTCTTGATTGCGTTTTGATTATTGAAGACTGCATTTTGATCATTGCGTTTTGGTCATTGCGTTTTGATTATTGAAGACTGCGTTTTGGTCATTGCGTTTTGATTATTGAAGACTGCGTTTTGGTCATTGCGTTTTGGTCATTACGTTTTGATTATTGAAGACTGCGTTTTGGTCATTGCGTTTTGGTCATTGCATTTTGATTATTGAAGACTGCGTTTTGGTCATTGCGTTTTGATTATTGAAGACTGCGTTTTGGTCATTGCGTTTTGGTCATTGCGTTTTGATTATTGAAGACTGCGTTTTGGTCATTGCGATTTGATTATTGAAGACTGCGTTTTGCCTAATTGAAGACCCTTATTGCGTTTTGCCTAGGGGATACTCTGTCCATTTCATTTCTTGGTTGCGTTTTGTCTCAAGAATTGACTGCGTTTTGTCTAAAGATACTGCGTTTTGTCCATTGAAAACCCTTGTTTTGAAAACCTAATTTCCCGAAAAAAAATTTAACCTTACCGCGCGGATTCGATCGGCATCAGAGTGGTATTTGAGGCGAATTTGGGAATATATTAATCATTGTTTAATCAAAACATAACATCAAAACAAACAAACCTTAAACACAATCAATTACTCACTCACGGTTTTTTATTGATTTTGTAAAATCCCGTTAAATTTTTATCGGTTCTAATCATAGACTTGTAAAATCCCGTGAACGACTACTGTATTCAAAACCACAACATCAATCACATCACATCCACTTAAGATCCAACAAATCTTTTTCACTTCAATTCTCGATAAAATGGAAAAGAAAGATACCTTATCTTTCGTCGTTCGATGAATCAGACGAAGAACAACAAATGCAACTAATTCAAGACAAATCAAAAGAAAGTTGCATGGTATCTTTTCAACGACTTCATTCACACCTCAAGCGTCTTTCAAACAACGACTTAAAAGGAAGTCGAACTGAGAATGGATTCGGACGCACGTTTGCAACACTCTTTGGTCAAGACTTTGAGATTTTTACAGGCACGATGTTCCTAAACATGGATCAACTTCAAAAGCAACTTGATAACAACGAATTTCAAGAGATTAGATCTATGGCTTCTTTTAAAGTTCTCGAGACACAGTTTCAGATGTTCATCAAGTCAAAGATTTATTTGAATGATGAGTATATTGTAATGATACGCAACTACTTTCTACAATACACTCAACTTGATATTCTAGAATTCCGTAAGACACTGGTCCAATTCATGGAATATGTCAAAAAGTCAATTGATGAAAGAGCACTGCAAAAAAGAGAGCATGACAGCAGGGTGAATAAAAGACAAACACATATGACAATGGAAAAGGTTGATACGAGTAAAGAATTGGATGCTAGTTCAGTTATCATTAAAAGCAATGGGACAGAATCACAAGAGCAGGATACAAGCAGCAGATCAGGGAATGATGCACATGTTGATGATGCAGATATCAGACCCATATATGATGAAGAGCCAAAGGCTGAGGTACAAATGACTGATGATGATAATGTATCTGCTAAAGGGACAAAAATATTGAGCAACTGAACTCCATAATGAGGAGAGGTTGACCAGAATGGATCAATGTTAGAACAGGTCCTTGCCTGCTAAATTAAACTGATGAATAACTGGACAACTGACTCCTTCAAACTAATTACTCGAGTCTGAAAATGTTTGTCTCAAAAAGACTGTTGCCTAGTGTCAAAAAGATTTTGCAAAACTCGAAGACATTTGTGATTAATCTTGAACTACTAATGGGCAACAATGTTTTAAAATCAGGGCAACTAGTCAAGTTTTAAAAGAGGAAAGTAATGAAGCCAATTAAAAATGACATCGATGTAACTAAAACAACAAAACATCGAATTGGAACATAGCTGTGGATGCTAAATTACTGGGAGAGATGAGCAGTTTACATAAGGAAAAAGAGATAGCAATATTGAAACAGACTTACAAAGATCTTTTTGATTCTATCAAAGGACACGAGTTCAGACCACAAGACCTGAATGACTCTTTTAATGGCAACAAACTGAAACACACATGTCTAAGAAAATGTTGAGGTACTAGCTCAGATTCAGAAAAAGGGCGGTTTGCAATTGCAGCATTAAAAAATGTGTTAAGGAAACTAACGGAATTATGATGTGAATACTAAGTTTGCAAAACCATTCAATTTGGGGAAACCAGTTTTACAACACACAGAAACCATTTCAGTTCGTTAGATAACCGAATGGTTTAAGTCTGAACGAGAGCCTAATAAATTTTCTAAACCACGATTTGCCTCACAAGGGTGATGAGAACACGACTTGTCAAAACCGTTCATACACTTATTAACTAGAGAAGAGAATCTGCCCATGCAAAAACCACATTACATGATTGACACCTAGCTCATCTAGGCCATCACTCCACTATAGTCAAATGAATAGTTCATAATCACTAGCTAAAGGAGGCTAGAAAAAGACACAAGAAAACACTCGGGAAACTCTAGAAATTTTTCTGACTCCCAAACATTTTTGTTTGCTAGACATGTCATAAATGTGTTTTAATGCAAATCATTGATTTTGTGTTATCAAACTTCCTATATAAGTATTTTGTCAGCTCGGTGCTAAGGCAGGGGGGGGATTCCAACAATAAGACAATGAACAATAAACTAAACGTTGAGCCAAATAAGGGTTGCAACGAAACCAAATAGACAGATCCCAAAAAGACACAAGTCTTCAATCAAAAAGACTTCCGTTGTCCATGAGAAAACAATTACTCCTATATCTTGTCTTAGGTGGAAACCGACGGGGTAAACTTTTCAAGACAGTTGGTCTTAAGTGGATTCCAACCAGAAAGATATTCACCTCTAGCACAACAAAGGTTGACAGTGAACCCCAAAAAACAAAAAAAATTGGTTTCAAAAGAAGATATCACTTAACCAATGTGAAAGAGAAACAAGCTCTGATGTTAGCAGCATGCAGGGTTCTCTCTTAAGTACCTGGTTACATCGTTCAATCCTATAAAGGAAGGACTCAGAGTTAGGTGCGGAAATGGCACCAGATACTCTCAAAAACAAGGTTCAAGTAAATTTTCTGATCTAATGATCTAACATGTGATGTCCGACCATATCAGTTAAGACTCGCCACCACATGTGACAAATGGTGTCTGCTTGGATAAATAACACTTCAGCGCCCCGTTCACAATGTTTAATGACGTCTTTTCACATCACCGTGCAGGCATCTGTTTGTCATAAATGACTATCTGATCATACACCGTTCAGAACTCGGAATTTCAAGTCCACCCAGCTAATGAAACAGTCAACAATGACCAGTCAAGTTCAAAGCTGGTTCTAAAAGTTGTTCCTTAAGCAAACAAGACAGCTACATCAAGACAAGAGTTGGAATTACTATTCCACCATCATATAGCAATGCTGAGGACAACAGGTAAATATATACAAAATCAGAAAATCAGAAAATTTACAAAAAGATTCTTCTCGACATGTCTCTTGGAATCGATAACATTTACGTGCTTAGAAATGTCGATTAACATTGACACGGGTGTGTAAATGAAGTTCGAGCGAGAGTTTTCAAATAGTTTCAAAACATGTCATTTCTAATTTTCTAGATGGCTTATGTGCAAATGTCAGTACATAACCCGGACTTCAAATAAAGGAAGGTTTATAACTTATCCTCACAACGAGAAAATTAACGTTTCTCGGTCTTGAGCTGTTCTTACAAGACATTCAATGTTTTTAGCTCAAGAAAAAGGAAAGTGTACGTTTCAGTGCGCTTACCCTTACCGTTAGAAGAGAAGTCCTCTAACATCTGGTTTTTCAAAAGTTGAACACAATTTTTCAAGAATTTCTCGATGACAATTCATAATCTTTCAAAATTGTGTGTTCAACACTCCATCCCTCACAACGTTTTCAAAAGACAACAATTTTTCAATTGGTCCTATTTTTGAGGGGGAGTTTTTCGAAAAACAAAGTTTTAAATGTTCTTGGATACATCAACAACGACAACTCTTATGTATTCAAAACATTATCAAAATGTTCCAAACCATTCATGCTGACCATATTTTCTCCCACGGAATTTTCAAGACATATTTTAATCACAAGGTATTTCAAAAACTAAGTGTTTATTATTTAAAATAAGGGGAGAAAATGTAATTTAAAATATGATCTAAAATGATCAATGTGCTGAACAGTAAGAAAAGGGTTATATGGCTTCCGATCTTATCCAACAACATCTTATATTTCATGACGATTCGGAAGTCATAAGGTGTTAGGTTAGGAATCAAATCCTATGATCCAACCGATCCGGAGGATCTACCAAGGATAATCCAAACAAAAAAAAGTTGAAATAGCAGTCTTAGGTATGATTGTAGTGAATGAATATGGGATAATGCCGACTAAGATGAGTAACACTAGAACAATCACAACAAGGTGTTAGTAATGACATCTTGGTAGCATTGAAGGCGTTGAGAATTAAAAAGGAAAGAATGTAGGATAACGTGTTCTAAGAAAGAATCTCTCCATACAACTTAAGACAGAACGGGTAATAACATATGCTGTCAGGAATTACAAGTTGATTGCGAATTGAAAACGACATCTCGGGACCTAGTGATGCAATGCACAACCCTTCCTAGCCATTCGAGTTTCTCTTAACAGAAACTTGTCTCATTTTACCGGAGATACAACAAGTTATTATTGACATCTCACTCCGAGGATTGTTGATTTGAAATAGGTGGCATATGCTCCAGCCTCTGAGTACTAAAACAAATGCACTATCGAGTCTAGAGCAAGAGATCAATCAAAATTCGTTAGGACACATTCCATTTCAAACACTTGTTGAACTACTCATCAGGTTCACAAGCTGTTATCAAGAGTCCTACGCAATATCATTGTGATATTTGCCAGAACATCCGAGTGATACTAATGTATTCACAATGAAGATGGAAATCCTGCTTGAGCTAGCATCAAACAAGCTCTTGGTAGGTGACTTGCGAGATTCTATATGAATCAAACTTGTGACAACTGGATATCGATTTGGTCCAGTAAATGAATTGACGGTTGATGAATTTTGATAAAAACATGACACTCTCGATGTGTTACAAAAAAAACTCTTTAACGAGTGACAGTCGATGGATTTTTCAATTATTTTCTGTTTATCACTACATTAAAACTTGAGTCTCAAACGGTGGGTAACGACAACCTCATCCATTCAAATACTATAAATCTACAAAGACAACTATCTAGAAAGCTCAAGATTTTAAAGACAAGACTTTTGCAACTCTGATTTGAAGTTCAAGATAATGCCAAAGTATGAGCAATGGGTCAAAGAATAAGATCGCAAGATGGCAAAGATGATAAAGACATGACAAAGGCTCAAAGTCAAGATCGCAAAGCATGAAGGAACAAGCCTACAACATATAACGAAGACAAAGACCAAGAACACTCGAGCTTAAACGACAAAAGCAATCTCACTGATCTCATGAAGGAGTGTCATTAATGAACTCACTTCGGGGGAGATTGTTAGCCTCAATTTTATTGAGTCAATAAAGGAAGCTCGTTCCCGTGTTCAAGACCTCACTTCGAGGGAGATTGTTAGCCTCAATTTATTGAGTCGAACAAGGAAGCTCGGTCACTCTACGATGGAGCTTCGGTATTTAATTAGTTAATGTTGTAATAGTATAATATCGGGAATCGGGCTCGATAGATAATCTAATATTGTATATGTTTTGGGTTTAATCCCAAGCAAAACCCGAGCCCGGGTCCTAGTTAAATATCCCACGCGTCGTAGGGATATATACATAGATATTTTCCATATGAAAATATCTATCTCTCACAAATATCTTTTTTCTAATAAAAATCTTTCTCTTTTCTCTCTCAACTCTCTCTCTTCTCTCTCTCTCTAAACTTATCATCTCTCTTTCTCCTTTCTTGTTTCGATTCGTATTATGAAGTGAAGTGTTAATCGAAACCTACACATTGTACTTATTGGTTTTTTGGGCTTAATATATTTTACCGAGATGAGTCCCTTTTACCCAAAAAAAAGAATATCCAGTTTAAGGGAGGATTGTTAGGAATTAGAGGCTTCTACAACTTAATGCTGCTAGTTCAAGTTTGTGTTTCTGATAAAGATAAGAGAAAAATAGTCTAAGTCATTAGTACTGTTAGTATAATAGTTAGTGCTGCCAGTACAAAGTGTTAGTACTGTTAGTTTATTAGTACTGTTAGTTATGTAGTTAGTATTGTTAGTATAAATAGTTAGTACTGCTAATGTGATATGCATGAGATATATTAAGAATAGATATGCATTGATTAGTAGATGCGTTTTGTAAGTCCATTAGGGTTTCTTGGTGTATAAAATAAACCCTACGGCATAGATCTAAAAAAGTTTTATATAGTTTTCATAGCAGTCATAGTTTATAGATTCAAGGTTATTTTGTAACACTATCACTATTCAATGTGATCGTTTTATATTGAGGCTGAAAGTTTGGTTTACATTTATGTGTTCATTTGTTAATCTTCTTATTGCTTAAACTCTAGATTCTGCATAGACTTTAAGTTATCTCACAAAGTTTCTGTCTTAGTAGTTTTGGATTTATCCAAGGTTACTAACCTTTATACAAGCTAAAGGAGATCAAGATCTATTCAGAAGGGATCAACAAGATTGGGCTAAAGGCTTATAGTACAACTGTTAGTGTGATATATACTATTTGGGATTATTTGATACTACTACTAGTTGCTTTGAGATTGGGCTGTTTATCAGGTATTAGATGTGGATGCGAGTTTACTGGATGCTTATGATTAGGCTATTTGTTATGATGGGAGTAGCATTGGGAGTTCAAGATTGATGCTGTTAGTACGTGCTTATGCTGCCAATACTTCATTGCTACTGCCTGATTTTATTAATGCTGCTGCCTATCAATTTTAGTACTGCTAGGTTTGTAAAAGCAGATACTACTGTTTTCTTTGACGTGGCTCATTGAGTTTCTACTGCTAGCTTTAATAGCAGTTGGGTGAAAATGTTTCTACTGCTAGCATTGTCCGATGTTGGACAACAGATGCCGTTTAGATCTCGGATAGAATTGTTCTTTCACAACAGTTTATTCTTATTGGTTATATGGCTATTATTTTGGGATTTATTGAAGATGTGATTACGGAGATGATTGTTTATTACTTATTTGAAGTTGAAGTAGGGTTTTTCGGATGCGTGTTCTTATCATATCTTAAAGTGGGTGTTACACTTTGAAGATAACTTGTTCATGCTTAGAAGATGTGATGAAGACTTGACAAATCTAGCAAAGGTGTGTGGTTTTTCTTATGGTGCTCAATGTTCACATTTGCTATCACTTTAAGGAGTTTCGTTGTTATGCTTAGTGTCTCATATAGATGAGGATTTTGTCAAGAGGTTGCGATCTACTTATACTTTTGTGCTTTGTAGTATGAGTTTGACGTTACGTGGATAAACAAGACATAAGACATAAGTTTGGTAAATTCTACTTCATCATCGAGTTCGTTATACTCAGGTTTCTTCATCAGTGATCATTACATAGAGCCTACTGAGTTTGAGATTCAAGAGATGGTTAACATCCTTTTCAGGGGAGCTTATTGTTGACATGTTTAACCATCTACATGCACCACTTGAGGGGAAGTGTTTCGTTACTACTGCTAATTATTATTACTACTGCTAGTTTATATTTCTACTGCTCAGATTCATTTTTCTTATTATGCGTAATGGTAGGCAATTTGATTCATTGGAATGATGGATTAGTTGTTGTGGTATATGATTTGTAGCTGTTATGATCCAAGTTGCATATCTTCAGAGAACCCTATTCGTTATTACAAAAAGGGAGAAAGTTTACAAAGTTTATTGATTTGCAGCTTATTATGTGTGGTAGCATGTTCAAAGAAGTCTTAAGTTAAGGAGAAGCATTGATGATTGTTTCATTCATGGAGATAGTTTTGTAATATCAAATAGGAGAAGATTGTTGGGTTTATTGATTTGATGATTACAAAATTACATATGCATAAATGAAGACGAATGAAACAACAAGGGATTAATATGACACTTTGGTATTCTACATTTAGAAGAATTAAAAGCTGGAAGATTCCATGAAGAATTGCCTTTGAAAGTCAAAAGGTATCAAAGATAGCTTCCTTAGTACTCTAGGTTTTCTTGTAAACCCTATATATAAAGGGTATTAGGCTTATGTTATAGGGCATCTAGAAACATAGAGCTCTCCCCATGAGAGTCTAGTAAGCGTGTGCATGTGTGTACACAGTAGTTAGTTAGTTAATAGTTATTTAGCTAATAGTTAGTTAGTGTTTAGCCTCAAGAATCATTTGGGGTTGTGATGAATAAGAAAAAACTGAAAAATATCATTGTTCTTATTGTTATTATTCCGCTGTGTAATGTTCATTTGATGTTTATAATCCTAGATTAGATCTAAACAATTTAAGCCTTAAACGATCTTTCACACTTTGCCAGTGCGGGAAGGCGGGTAATATTTTCTAAAAAAATTTATCAGTCAAATCGACCCAACTAGTAATTGATCCTTTAATTCCATCAAACCATCTCTATGCATCTCCAACCAATGAGATTGGGAAAACAACAACTCTAAATTTATCCTGATTTACATTTGGTAAATCAATTAGGTCAACAATCTTAAGGAACTATTTGATATGCTTGACCGCGTCTTCCCTATTAGTACCACTAAAGGCATTTTTGTGCAAATCATCAAGGAATTTTCCTTTCAGCTCATAAGCATTCTTTCCATTAACCGTAATGCTTGTAATCCCTGAATAGTAATCTGCTTGGTCATTACTCGCAAATCCTTTCATAGTTGATTTCTTTTCTTTATCTACCATTCTTCAATTGACAAGCTCTGATAAGTACGATCTGTTACAAAGGTAAAAATAATCTAGACAGGCTTTGTTTCAAAGAAAAATAAAAAAATTAAGCACGAAAATCAAATAGAAATCTTAGATTCTGATTCTGTATCAGAGATGTTTGGTGTTGACTCTGGAAGGATTTCCATTCGTTATTGTGAAATACTAAAGAGTGTCACTCTGAATGTCATGGCAAGATCACAAGGATAATGCGTTAGACTCTTGTTTAACAACTTGTGAACTTATTATGTTTAATAAGTTTTTTGTCATTCATGTGTCCTAATGAGATTTATAGTTGATATCTTTGGCTCTAGACTCGATTAGTGCGTTTTGGTTCTAGTAATCAGAGGCTAGAGCAGATTGCCACCTATTCAATATCAACATTCTCGGAGTAAGAAGTAAATAGAAGACATGTTAATCTCTGTGACAAATAAGACAAGTATCTATTGAGAGAAACTAGAATGTCCGGGAAGGGTTGTGAAGTGCATCACTGGGTACATGATGTCTTTCTTCAATATTAGAATTCATCCTTGTGAACACCGATAACATATGTATTGACCCGGTGTCTGCCTTAAGTTGTATGGAGGGCTTCTTTCTTTAGACCCTTTATACTTACATTTCCTTTTCATTCTTCAACCCCTTCAATGTTTACCAAGACATAATTACTATCATCATATTATGATTGTTGCAGTGAAAACTCATGTATTTAGTTAACATTATTTCCCGTTACTCATTCTCCTATAAATCTTACCTAAAAACTGCTATTTCTAACTATGGAGTGTCCTTGGGTAGATCCCTCCGGTTCTAGTTGGATCATAGGACAATGCCTAACCCTAACCACCTTATGACTTCAGAATCCTTGTGAATTAATTTGGTTGTTGGATATTTGATCGTAACCATATAACCTTTGAAAAATCAATCAAATTGTGTGATAGAATCATCAAAAAGTTTGACACTTTGAAAGTTTCTTCTTTTGAAATACTCCCCCTTCACACGTGCATTGATATTAGAAAGTGTTTTGCACATGTGGGTAGAAGTAAAAAAGCACTTTGAGTCTTTTTGTATCACATATTTTTCTTGATCACATTTTATGCAAATTTCTCTCTTTATTTTAAATACTAAGTCACTTAGTTTTTGAAATACCAAGTGCTTAAAACTTGTCATGAAAAGTACATGGAGAGAAAATGATACCAATATTATGCATGAGTTATTGGAATTATTTATAGAAGCTCCCCCTCAATTTTACATATGTTTGACACCACTAAAAAATGATACCAATTTCTAAAAAAATTATAAAATTGAGGTTGAGTTAGTGTTGAGCACATAATGTTGAAAGTTTATGAATAATATTTGAAGAATACTTAAAAAGTTGTGCTCAAACATTGAATTATATTATAACACAATTTGAAAGCAAGTCATATCCGAGTGTGTGTCTATCTAAAATGGATTGTCACTAGGCCGCTGGCGCAGTTTTCGATTTCTCTATACTGAATGTAGCTTCGATCGCTGGCGTGTTTTTCGATATATCCACACTCTTCAAAAAGTATATGTCATTTAAGTACCACTTATGTTATTTAGAAACTTTTATGAATGTCTAGCACACAGTTTTGAAAGATATCTCGATTGAAATTTATCTTGATTAAAATCTTTTTACAAAAATTATGCTAAGACACCACATGAAAGATAGTTAAATGTTTTGAATACATAAATTCTTGTGAAATGATGTATCCAAAACCTTTAAAACTTTGGTATTTGAAATGCTCCCCCTCAAAAATTGATTCACTTATAGAAATGATCATCTTTGAAAGTTCTGTAAGGAGGGGAGTGTTGAACACATAATTTTGAAAGAAACCATCTAATAAATCATTTGTGAAATGTTGTCATAAAAAAGTCATTCTTGAAAATTTATGTTTAACTTTTGAAAAACCAATTGTTAGAAGACTTCTCTTTTGACGCTTAGGATAAGCGCACTGAAGCGTACACTCTCCTTTATTATTGGAGACCGAGTTGTAACCTAAGA
This sequence comes from Tanacetum coccineum, assembly GCA_026074375.1. NCBI lineage: Eukaryota > Viridiplantae > Streptophyta > Magnoliopsida > Asterales > Asteraceae > Tanacetum > Tanacetum coccineum. The sequence goes on along the minus strand of BQNB010097958.1, from coordinate 5,406 downwards.
GCGATTACAAGGCATATACTTGAGCTCAAAACTTTGAATGTTTTGTATAAGTAGCTCAAGACCGAGAAAATTGCTCTTCTCGTTGTTAGGATAAGTTATCTTTAAAGATAAATTTTCCTTTCTTTGAAGTTCGGGTTATGTACTGATGTGTACATAAGCCATTAAGAAAATTAAAAATGACATGTTTTGAAACTTTTGAACTCATGTTTGAACTTCATTTACATACCCGTGTCAATGTTAATCAAACATTTCTAGGTATGTAAATGTTATCGATTCTAATAGACATGTCAAGAAGATTCTTTTTGAAATTTTTTATTTTTCTGATTTTGTATATTCTTTTTGAAATTTTATATTTTGGTATTTTGTTTTTCTTGATTTTATATTTTTGTATTATGTTTTTCTCAAAAATATTTATGAGTTTCGATGTTTGATTATATATCAAGCAGTCTCATTTGTCAGAACCTCCATCCTGGAGTCAAACATCTCATACCGAGTCGTCCAACAAGGTAATCAAAATTTTCTTTCGAAAGAGCTTTTATAAACATGTAGGCTAACAGGTATTCAGTTCTGACAAAATATAATTCAATTATATCATTTTTAACATGTTCCTTTATGAAATAGTAGCCAACATTGATATGCTTGGTACATGAGTGCTGGACAGGGTTGCACAAGATAGCTATGGCTGATTGATAATCAAAGTACAATGGTATTTTGTTGTAGTCAAAGCCATAATCCTTAAGTTGTGTTCTCATCTAAAGAACCTGAGCACAACTTGCAGATAATGCCACATACTCGGCTTCTGTAATAGACATTGTAGTGCATTCATGCTTCTTTGATATCCAACCAACGAGCTTGTCACCTAGGAATTAGATTCCTCCATAAGTGCTTTTGCGTGTATCAAGACAACCTGCGTGGTCTACTTCTGAAAAAGCGGGTAGTTTAAAACCAGAATCCTTCAGATACTAGAGTCCTATGTGAATGGTCTTCTTTAAGTACCGAAAGATCCTTTTAACCTCTTTGAGGTGTTTTTCAGTTGGTCTTGCTTGATAACGTGCACAGTAGCATACTGCTTGCTGATGGTGTTTTCGTGTAGGTGTAATTTATGCTTTCAAGTTCTAAATTTATATTTTTCTGACTTTACCTAAAACAACACTTTTCACGGGCAGTGTACCCAATCGATGAAAGTTTCAGGGTAAGTAGGGTGTCGATCACTAAGAGCGAGAAACACTTTCAATTTGTTAATACTTTGGTTTTTCTAATCTAAGTTAGTCTAATCTATGCTAAACCTATGCTAAACCTAAGTTAATCCTAAATTTAATGGATATGGGGGAGTTTTCAGCCTAAGAGACTGGCACGGGTTTAGGTAACTAAAACTAATTCAAGACACTAAAACACACGCAAGTAAATTGACAGAAGATAAAAGAGCGGTCTAGCCAAATATAAGAAAACTATATTAACCATTATTAATCTAATCAGAACGTTTGTTTATTTATTTAGTGCAATGATTACTTATCTCGAGGTGGCATATCATTCTTAAGACTTAGGCGGTACTTCTTCCTAAGACCTAGACATGTAGAATTTTGTAAGATTGTTTATCTTTAATCATTCAATATGTCTATGTGTTGTTTGATTGATTTATGTTCATGCTTTCTTTATAACATGCTAGGCTAAACCCTCCTTTGTATTTACTTATGATTGTATGAAACTTAGATTGTAGATCCTTTTAAATTTGCTTCTTGTGATGGATGTGTGCGTTAGGATTTAGAAAACTAGTCATAAGATATTAAATTGGCATAGACGTCTAGGGAAACGCGAGTGTGTAGAAAGGATACCATCGATATCAGTCTTCATACTACCTATCCCTAATATGGTTGATCCCTTTTAAGATATTTCAATTGCATTTAATATACTCTTAGGGACCTTGTAATAGTCTTCATACTACCTTACTTGTGTGTTGCCTTAACAGAATATTAAATAGACGGCGGGTTCGTGTAATTCGTTCATGACTTAGGAAATACTTACACCGATCATCACAAGTGTGAAAAAGAAACAGGATTAGGAGAAGCAATATAAGGAGTAGTACATGATTAAGTAAATACATCTTTTTATCATAAAGTTATCACCAGTAGTTTAGATTATATTTAGTTTAATTAGTTAAACAAACCAAACCTCTCAAACCATGATTTTACCTGCTTTCTATAAAATAAAAATACAAAAATAATCTTCTCTCAACCCCGTAGACCTCTGTTAGATCTTGATCGAGCCTTCCCAACCTATTCCCCTAGAGAACGATAACAACCCCGAGTCTTGCCTTTACTACACTACAACGATTAGGTGTACTGCCTAAGGAGTTGTAAAACTTCTTGTTGAAGTCTAACGACAATCGCACATCAATACACATGCCCTTTCGGAACATACGCTTACAAGCGAATGCATTTTGGTTTATGTAATGCTCCCGCTACTTTTCAAAAGTGCATGTTGGCTATCTTTCATGCCATGATCGAAGAATCTGTAGAAGTATTCATGGATGACTTCTCCGTCTTTGGAAACTCCTCCGATAACTGTCTCAAAAACCTCGATAAAATGCTTCAACATTACAAAGATGTAAATCTTGTCCTTAACTGGGAAAAATGTCACTTGATGGTTAAAGAAGGAATTGTGCTTGGACACAAAGTTTCCGGTGCAGGCCTTGAAGTTGACAAAGCCAAGATCGACGTAATCTCTAAACTTCCACCCCTTACTAATGTCAAAGGCATTAGAAGTTTTCTAGGACATGCCGGTTTCTACCGACGTTTCATCAAAGACTTCTTGAAAATTACCCGTCCTTTAACTAAGTTGCTTGAAAAAGATACTCCATTTGAATTCAATGATGAATGTCACAAAGCATTCAATTCATTAAAAGAAAAACTAACATGTACTCCTGTGACCGTGAGCCCAAACTGGAATCTTCCATTTGAGCTTATGTGTGATGCAAGTGACTTCGCAGTTGGAGCAGTCTTATGTCAAAAAGATAGAAAAGACTTTCACCCCATCTATTTTACAAGCAAAACCCTTAATGCAGCTCAGCAAAAATATACAGTTACTGAAAAAGAACTGATGGCTGTAGTCTTTGCATTTGACAAATTCCAACCCTATCTGATATTATCCAAAACGATTGTCTACACCGATCACTCAGCTTTAAGACATCTATTCAAAAAGCAAGATGCTAAGCTACGTCTTATACGTTGGATTATGCTATTACAAGAATTTGATATTCAAATAAAAGACAAAAAAGGTACAGAAAATGTTGCCGCCGACCACTTATCTCGAATTGATAATGATGAGACAAGTGATGACAGTGATGTCAACGATAACTTTCTTGGAGAAACTCTTATGGAAATAACCACTAATGATATACCATGGTTCGCAAACTTTGCAAAATATTTGGTAGGTGATGTTATACCTAAAGGGATGACGTACCAACAAAAAAAAATCTTCTCTGACCTCAAAAACTACTTTTGGGAAGATCCTTACCTTTTCAAACTATGTTTAAACAGTATGATCAGTCGCTGTGTCTCAGGACCAGAAACTCGTACCATTCTTGATCAATGTCACCATGGACCTACTGGTGGACATTATGGACCAAACACCACAGCTAAATAAGTCTTAGACTCAGGATTTTACTGGCCTACAATCATTAAAGAAGCTTATACTCTTGTTCGCCTTTGCGAAGCATGTCAAAAAACAAGGAATATATCCAAACGTGATGAAATGCCCTTAAATAACATTCAAGTATGCGAAATTTTTGACATCTGGGGTATTGACTTTATGGGACCATTCCTAAAATCATACAAATTCGAATACATCTTAGTCGCTGTCGATTATGTACCCAAATGGGCCGAAGCTCAAGCTTTACCGACCAACGATGCCAGAGTTGTTATTTCATTCCTGAAAAAAAATTGTTGCCGTTTTGGAATGCCCAAAGCTCTCATAAACGACCGAGGAACTCATTTTTGCAATAAGATAATGGAAAAAACCATGAAAAGATATGTAGTTAACCACCGTTTCTCTACATCATATCATCCTCAAACAAGTGGACAAGTAGAAAATACTAATAGAGCCCTTAAAAGAATTCTTGAAAAAACCATGAAAGATAATCCAGCTATCTGGTCAAGAAAACTTGATGATGCTCTGTGGGCTTTTCGAACCGCTTACAAAACACCAACCGGAACCTCACCATACAAACTCGTATACGGTAAAATTTGCCACTTACCATTTGAAATTGAACACCGTGCGTACTGGGCTCTTAAAAACTATAATCCTGATCTCATCGCCGCTGGTGAGAAAAGATGTTCAGTTACATGAGTTAGACGAATTCCGACATCAAGCATATAAAAATTCTCACCTATACAAAGCAAGAACCAAAGTCTGGCACGACAGAAAACTTAAGATGAGAAAAGAATTCAAACACGAAATAATGTGCTGCTATTTCATTCTAAGTATAAATTTAAACAGCCGAAACTCAGATCTCGTTGGTTTGGACCATACGTAGTGAAACACCAATATCCATCCAGATATGTTGAACTATATGGAAAAGATGGCAAGACGTTCATTGTTAACGGCCATCGACTCAAACTCTACCATGAAGAAGATAATGACTCAAGGGGAGAACTCACTCCCTTCTTTCCCAAAGAATGAAACCAAGAAGTACGAGTCTAGCTAATGACTCTCTAAAAAAATTAAGCCTTCTCGAGAGGCAACCTGTGCTTTAACTTAAGTATGGAGGAGTCCCTCCTCCTCTGTTTTATTTTCTAAAAAAACAAACAAAAATATTTTCTTTTTGTGTGCTTTTGTGTGTTTACTCTTATGCAGGTAATATAGATTAGACCTGGAAAATTATGGCGTTTTCTTAAAGACAAGCTCTCTCGCAGCTACATATATCTATGCCCCGAGAAGTACCGTTTTTCCTTAATTTTCCCTATTTTCTATATTTATCAGTTCTCGCATTAAGGGAAATGTTCAATTTAAGTGTGGAGTCAAACCAAATAGGAAAAATTAAAAATCAGTCATATCCCTCCATGTTTGCCCTGCAATATAGCCAAAATTTTCAACTGATATTTTATGAAAAATCTTTAAAAACTAATATATATGCTTTTCTTTTAAAAATTAAAAATGTATACTCTTAGTAAGGCAAATCCAACCGGATTGACACTATAACTAGCACAAAACCAGTCCACTAAATTATGAGAATTAAACCTTAAAGAATTCAGGTATCCACCTTTGATACTTAAGATATAGTTTTACCTTTAGCTTGTTCGAGTTAAGGTTTGAATGCAATTGCAAGTGTCTCATTCGTCGTTACGGCTGTGTATTTGTAATTTATCGCTTTTTCTGGAGCATTGGTATCGATTGAAAATTATATGAGTG
>BQNB010097957.1:0-25264 GCA_026074375.1 Tanacetum coccineum | reverse complement strand
GTCCGATATACTAAGAAGATAACAAGCGAGTTCTAGGTTCATCAATAAGCTACCACAAGCTCATAATAAGCTAAGACAAAATAAGCCGAACCTTAAGCTTATGAATAGGCTCGGGTTCGTGGCCCTCTCTTAGGTGACGTGGCTCTTAAGGCCCATTAAGTCTTATTTGGGCTTATTAGTTAAGTCAAATAAGCTTAATGTTTTACCCTTCCAAAAATAAGCTCATTAAATTTAAGTTACAAGAAATAAGCTTAAGAAAATATTTCTTTATGTTTTACCATTTATTTGTGTATATGTATATGCTAAAATAAGCTCAAAATACTCAAACAAGCTCTCAAATAAGCTCTTATATATAAGCTGAATACAATAAACTCAATAGTACAAATATTATTACATGAAAATAACCATGATCACAAAATTATGATTTCCTTATGTTCCTTTTTATAAAATTCGAACAATATGTATACCTTTTTAAGGTTTATGTAGTTTCAAAATCATTCTTTTTACAAAACAAGTTGTACAACAAAGGTTTATGCATCAAGAAGAGTAGAAAAGTACAAGTTATTTGAGGATTTGAAGACTTACAAAGAAATATAATTTTTAGAGATGAACAAAGATCAAGAACAACCCAAACGTTGTTTATTTTATACCCAAATGATCTTAGATGATCAAACCTTCAACTTGTCTTCAAATGTAAATGATTGAAAGTGAAAAATGTATGGTTTTGAAAGTGTTTGTGTTGGTTTGTGTGTTTGAGAGAGAGAGAGCACAAGAGAAATGTTTTTAGTGTGTAGGAAGTGAATGAGAATGAAATGAGAATGAATGATATATGACAAGATGCTCACACATACTTGTGTGTGCCGATTGGTTAGGGGACAAGGGATAGGGGACCAAAATGATCTACCTATCACACCATTACTAGTACTAGTCCTTTACCTTAATTCTTGCTTGCATGTCTAGAGAATACATTTCAAAATTTGAATCCTATGCATGTATATACATGCATATCCGGTTGCAAGTGAGGCCAAGGGGGGGGGGACCAAAAGTGGCCTCCAACTTTCTAGGAAACTAGTGCTCAAAAACATTTAATTTCCAAAGGTCTAGCATGCATGACAAGGCATTGTTTAAATTCCATAGAACACGTAATTAACGAAACGAGTAACGACATCACTTAAAATTATGAAATTTTATATATTGCCTTAAAACATAAAAACGTGGCTATTGCCAAAATACTACAACGTTTGGTGTCCCGGTTCGCTCCCGGTGATGATTCTCAGATAATAACGGAACAACTTCCCGGTTAAGCGGAAAAGCTAAACGAAACTTTTAAAAAATTAAATTACTAAACGGAAATGGCTAAATTATTGAACGGAAATTCTCAGGGTGTGACAACTTCCATGTTGAAAATTTTAAGTTGTGTATCGCAAGTGAGCGAAACATCTTCGACCTTAACGTCCATTGTTGATAAAATATAATGCCTAAAAACATTACTAATATTTTTTCACATCTTTACGTTTTGATAATCACAAAATATAAAAACGTTTAGCGTAAAATTAAACGTAAACAAGTAATTAGTAGTAAATTCTCATTTCAACAAATACATCACTTAAAGGTATGAATAAATAAATGCTTAATGCATTTTATGATCAAAGGAAATTTTTATTCAACCTCACACTTTTATAAATGTGTAAACATGAAAATAACATTTTCTACTATTAAAAGAATGTTTTATCACAAAATAAACATTTTGAAATTCATTTTCGGTCCTAAAACGGCTTGTAAAGCTCCAGAAATTCCCCCTACACAAAGACAAATAGGGAAGCCCCCATTTAGGGGCGAGCCCCCTTAATACACGGACCGGCCCTTAAAAATTAAGGGGACCGCCCACCTATTTAAGGGGACCGGCCCTAGGTAGACGCTCCCCCAGTTTGTCCTATAAATACTGGAACTTTCCTTCACAATTTTTCACCTTTTGCGTTCATTCTTTTGTTCCAAAATAGCCCACATATCCTCTTTAAATCATTTTGATCATTTAATCATAAAGCTTTGTTTCCAAGTGTTCAAGCTCAAATTTCTCAAGTGCAAGAGAAGAATACTTTCATCATCAAGTGAAGAAGTATTACACCTCAAGTGTATATTGCAATCTTGTTGCATCCATATCACATATTTGTAAATCAATTGTGTATCTTGTATTTATGTGTAGTAGATTATTATGTGCGATCTTTGTATGTTTAATTAGTATCGTGGTGATCTTACCAAGTAGTTGTTTGATAGTAGTGATATAAGTAGTGTAGTGAAGTGAAGTTGTGAAGAAGTCTTGAAGTTGTGAAGAAGTCATGAAGTTGTGAAGTCGTGAACAAGTAGTGAAGTTGTGAAGTCGTGAACAAGTCGTGGAGTTGTAAGGTCGTGAACAAGTCGTTAAGTTGTGTTGTGATAGATTGGTTCTAGCTAAGATTAGAACTCGACATTTAGGTTTGTGTCATAAATCGGTGTAAGCAACGTTGTGTACGGTTTTCTCCGCCATAAGGGAGTTTGTTGACATAGTGAAGAAAACTCTCGAGTTAGGTGCTCGGGGAGTGGAGTAGGGCGAAGAGTGCTTTTTTTTTTTTCCTTTTAGTTAAGAAACCACTATAAATCCTCGTGTTGTGGTTTGATTGTTCTTACTCTTATCTCTTGTCTTACTTTATCATTTCATATACTTATATTGTTCATATTGTGCAAGCATTGAATTCACAAAAAGTCAAATCTAAGTTTTACAAACAAACATAAACCTTAAATTAAAAAGCGGTAAACTATTCAACCCCCTTTTAGTTTTCCAAATTGTATCAAGAGCCACGTTAATACAAGATTTTAAATAAATTGTATTTTAAAACTTGAATCGATCTATGGAATCGGAAAAATATTTAGAAGGACAATCTATGCAAAGACCACCACTATTTGAAAGTGATGGATTTATTTATTGGAAAAATAGATTCGAAACTTATGTGAAGTCAAAAGATCTAGATCTTTGGCATGTTATTACCGATGGTGATTTTCCTCCTATCCAAAATAATCTCGAAACTAAAAAGGATGAAATTGTACCTTTTCATAAACATTACGATGATCTTAAACAGAAACTTGCTCTAAAATCAATGAGCCAAAATGGTAATTTAATAATGCATTTTACCACGGTAAAGAATATGATAAATTTTTATGTGTCAAACCATCAAAGAAATTTGGGATACTTTGTTAATTCACTCCCATCAGGTATATAACTCAAGTCAAAAGCTAAACAATATTGATCTTCTTGACGCAACAATAACTGAACATAGTTCATGATTCCAGGAAGAGGAATCAACTGATAATGCATTTGCTATATTAACATCTATTGATTACTGAGTCTAAAAGCCACTGATGAAGGTTTTTTGCAAGATTTTGTTAGAAAAGTTCTTAGGGGCATTACATCCAAAATAGCTGGCAAAAGTCACGGCAATTAAAGAATCAAAGAATCTAACGACTCTATCACTTGAGTAACATGGAAATTTGAAAGTTTATGAAGAAGTAATTAAGAAAGATTTCGAAACCGTCAAAAGCAAAAGAGAACAAAAGTAGATCTGTTTGCCTTAAAAAGCTAAGATAAAAGATCTAGTGGATGATGATAGCTAACCTCCGATAGGAAGATGAAGAATACGCCCATTGGCTGTAAGAGTACTTCTATAAGAGAATTATTTAAAAAGTCGAGGGGTCGATTCGTATGACAACACTGAAGAAGTAAAATCATTCCAAAGAAATAAAGAAGACAAAAATGGCAAAGGCGAAATAATGCTTTAAGTGTGGAGATCCAAATCATCTCATCGGAGAATGTCCGAAACAATCAAGATATCAAAATCAAAAGGCGTTTGTTGGAGGATCTTGGAGTGATATGCGACAAGATTGAAGAGTAAAGGAAAAAAAACAATTGACATAAAGTGTCTTATGGTTAAGCTTCAAATGAGGAACTTTTCGAAATCCGGATACTTTAGTGCATGACCATCATTACTAGTCGAATAATGACTTAGTTAGTGAAATTTAGTAGATAGAAACATTAGGACTAAAAGTCATGTGCTAAAAATAAATCTTCTAAATAAGCTAAAATAGAATTAGAAAATGAAGCACTAGAATTAAAAGATAAATTATCTAGGTTAGAAAAAGGTAAGGAAGTAATTGAAGAATGTAAATTATGTCAAGAACTTAAGCTTGAAAATGAGAAGCTTAGAAATGAAATATCTAGCTTAAATCATATTTAATAATAGTAGTCACTCACTTAGAAAATATAAGTTTCAATAAGACTTTGGAGATAAATCAGGGTTAGGTTTTAATTTTACCAAAGGATCACCTAGCGAAACCAAACAAGTAAAGTTTGTACATGCGACAAGGATTGAGTCGGAGAGAAAAATTGATAGAATCAAACCCAAAATTTATACTTATAAATAATACTAAAATTCCTATTGCAAGTGATGATGTGGAAAAACATTTTTACAAACCCTCCTTAAATCTCGGAGTCGGATTTACTAAACCCACAATGAGGTCTAAAACACCTCCTCTGAGAAGGAATAAAAACTCTCATCCTCGTTCCAAAACACCTCAACCTAGGAGAGACCAAGGTAGACCAAATTACTCTAACACTAATCACACAAGTGGAAATCATCCACTCTTCTACCTTGCTTTACTCAATGCGGAAGATGCTCATCGTGAGTGTTCGATCAAATGCAAAACATATGCGGAAACAATAACTTCGGATACATGAAACGTTGGGGACCAAATGGAGTAAAGCATCACCACCTTTGAAGGTAGTGTGCGCTCTACCACACATTCTTTGTATCGTATAAGGAATTATGATAAGGTTTCCTTAAACCTTATCATTTACATTTATGAAACATTAATGAGATAAGTCTGAAGACTAAGTACGTCTCACTTTTCATTCATAGATATAGATTATAAGTAATGTCTATGTGACTTTGATTGTTGTAGTGTACTTAGTTTTAGAAAATATGTAGTCTCTAGAAATACTATTTGTTGGTTTTCTAGCTTTAAAGAGATTAGTTCACTATGAACTATTCCTTTCGTGTTGATTATTATTATACGTTTCAAAATGGAAGTCTTTATGCCACAATATCAAACTCTATAGACGTAGAAGAGAAGCTATGGTTAAACAATTAACATAGATGTACGATTAGTCGCCTGAAGATCTTAGAAACACGATGGATGAAATAAACTCCCCTTCGACCTCGACGATAGACTCGGATCGTGTCAAACATCATCCACGTCTCTCTGAATCATACTTGTTGATATTTTCAAATATGTTTATTATTTCATTCATCTTCGATATCTTTCTCTCTATCTCAAATAGAATCTACTAATTGTCTTTGAAGAAAATTTATCCTTCCTTCTTGCAAGAAATTTAATTTGAATCAGCTCTCGTATGAAGTCTTTTTTACTATCTCTATCAAAGAAATTTTAATTAATCAAAGGGTTATTTCATTAATTGTTCATTAATCTTCTTACAAAAAAAAACTGGCAAAAATAAACAAAGGAAAAAAAAATTAGAGGGCGGCCCCCTTAAAATTAAGGGGACCGGCCATGTAAAATGGGCGGGCCCCTTAATTAATTAAGGGGACCGCCTATCTAGAAAAACAAACACCCCCTTTCTGTCAAAATTATATAACCAAACTTCATTTTTTTCTCCTTCTTCCCTCTACCAGCTGTGAACGGACCACCCACACCAAAAACATCAAAAATAAAACCCTAAATCATCAAATTAACCAAATTTGCAAGGGAAATTAATTACAAGTCATTCAAAATATCATCTGTAAGCTTTTTTTTAACCTTCTTTTGTTTAATCTCATCCAATTTTGTTCTTAATCAAAATTGGGTATTTTTGATTATTTTTATAATTTTTGTTTTGGTCTAGGAATTCAATAACTACAATGATACCCGTAGTCATAGGAACATTACAACCTTGATAGGATTGAATCAAAGCACTAATTAAGTCACAAATTTTTTTTTGGTTTGAAATTTTTATAAATATACATACATATTTTTTTAAATTTATAACAAAGTTTATACATTGTTGATTCATGCCAAAAAATGTTAAAACAACATTACTTTGCCCATCAAAACGTACATTCCTAAATGTATACTTTTCATATCAATAGAAATGTGTTATAAAAATTAAAGGGGTGTTTGGCTAGTTTCTTTTGGTTATAATTTTAGAGTCGAAATGTCCTTCACCATAGTTTGTCACTTGTATAAACACATTAACCTTAACTTGTTTAGTTCATAAAGATATATAATTCATATATATATTGATATATTTTGTGATTGGTATAAAATAAAGGGGCGTTTGGTTTAACTTTTTTAAAAAAAACATGATTTTTGAATAAAAACAAACACTACTTAACTTTTATCAAGTCAAAAATAATAAACTTATACTTGTCACATGATATATACTTGAGTTATTGTTTTTGACAAAGCTAAACTAATTCATGTTAATAAGGTGTGTTGGTCATGGTCTTGGTGTTGAAATATATAAAGAATATATTTTTCGATAGTCCTAGTTTAAGTCAAAAATAATTAAGGTCACATAATGAATAAACTTCTTAGGTTTTTATTTTTAAAGTCGAAGTAATCCTTGTCCCACATTTGTCATTATACAAAAATTCATTTTATTTGATATATTTTTTTGTAACGTTTTATGTTGTTAATAACTTGTTTAGGTGACAAAATTGCCGAAAAGGTACTATTAACCGTTATATCTTCATAAATCCTACATACGCCAGAAGTATCTAAAATTTCCAGCATCTACCTACCATTGACCAATTTCTATACACCTATTAAAAACCGCAAAACATTCACGAAGGTGTGTTGTTGATCTAAGCTTATACAAATCAACAACATCGAGCGTCTTTTTCAATAACATCGTTTTCAATGTCTCTTTAAATCAACGAACGATTTGTTCCATGATTTATTCTTTGATATAATAAGTCAAGTCACGGTACAAACCGATGAATATGGCTATCTTGTTATCTCCTTTATGATTTAACACGAATTCATAACTCTCACTCTCGCTCAATTCGGTCAAATTCTCAAAATTCCATACAATGGTCTAGCCGTTTTTACAAACGAATGGGATCTTGCATCTCTTGAGTATTTTGGAGAACGAGAGGACCATATTGTACGTTCTTTGACTCCCGACGACATTCGTCGACTTCTTGAAATTGGAACGTTCATGTTAGACGTACCATTAAGTCTAATACGGTCTCTCTCAACCAATTCAAATCTCACCAAGTATTATGCCCCTGACATAAATAGAATGGGAAGAGTCTTTAGATAAAATGTTGTGAGGGACAGGAGGACATCGAGTTCATCTTCCCGCTTTATCTTGCTCACATTTGTAGTATGTGTTGTTGCCGAAGAACAATACATCTGCTTATTTTTTCGTCGAAAAGAATCCAATATGCTAGATTATCCATCATACCGTAATCTTCCATATGGCATGTTTCTTGCTTGTCTCTATCGACACGTCATGGAAGCATATCCTCATCTTGACAATGGCATTTATGACATTGTTGATTCAGTCATGCGTTATCTTGCCCTAAAACAAACTCGACGACCTCGTAGTGATCGTGGCAAGGCAGTCTTACGTATCTTTCATCTTCTCATATCAAGGCACGTCCATCTCATCAATACGATGATGATGATGATGATGAGATATGTCGAAAACATCTCGTGCAAGTCACTCCTGTATATTACACCTATCTTAACTCTCTTGATCCTCTTAACTACCAAAACTACCAAATGCCTTCCGCTCCAATCGAACCGATGACTACTCTCTTGAACGACAACCGCCTTGCTCAACCAAATTGCAACAAATGAATTAAGCGAGAGCGGCGGAGGGTCAAGTCTTTTGGAAAGGCACTAAAAGGAGTGTAGCAAGAAGAAGATGAATACATAGGAATGATGAGAGCTAGATGGGCTAAAGTGTTTAGACAATTTTTACTTGATTATGTGTATGTTCTTATCTATTGTGTGGCTGATTCATCCAATGTATTCGAAAAGACTTTATGTGTTAGTTATTTTTAGGTATTGTTGCTATGATGACTTAAACCTTTGGTTGGTTTTATCTAAATCATCTAGTTAGCACTTTTGGTTTCATGATTTAGATGTGTTTATTACAATGTTATATGAATACATTGTGCTCATAAAAATACAATCAGGGCTTGCTGGAAATAAACCATCAACAGATTTACTCTCACAAAAAATTCTGAGACATAAATCATTTTTCTGTGGAAAAATGGTAAACCAAAAGAGGCGGCCCCCTTAATTTCATAATGGGCTGCCACCTTAATTTAGGGGACCACCTTTTAGGGGGCTCGCTTAAGTTTTTCAGGGTAAAACCAGTTCTTTTTCTGCTTTTTGACTCCCCTTTTACCTAGTTCTCAGCTATCTTTGCCCAGATGCTCATACCAAACTTGGAATATAGTAATAGTTCAAACTCATTCCATTTTCAAACTATTACTCTTACATAATTCCCCTCCAGATGATCATCGTCATACACCCATCTTTTTATCATTCATCACACCAATATCAAACATCCAATAATGGCATCCACTCTAGTGCCTTCATTTCCAAAAGCTCAAGAGATGGTAGTTTGCCAAAAACTACAAAGCCAACTTAGTTGGATGTTGCTGTGTTGCTGAGAAGATATGTTGCTGATAAAAATGGATAACTGAAGATGTCAAAATTATCAAAGATCAGATCAAGATTTGACAGAGTATTTGGATACATCCTCCTAGTCTACAAGATGTTTACACTAAAGAAACATGAAGTTAAACAATTTCAACAATCATGTTTAGGGGAGGATTGTTGGGAATTATGCATTCCTGACTTAGTACCGTTAGTTATATTAGTTAGTACCGCTAGTTGTAATTTGTACTGACAGTACAAAATGTTAGTACTGATCAGATAGTTAGTACCGTTAGTATAAAATAGTTAGTACCGTTTATGAGATATGCATGAGATATCTTAGGAAAGGATATGCATGATCTTTATACGCGTTTTGTAAAGCCCATTAGGGTTTCCTTAGTCTATAAAAGGAACCCTAGGCATAGTTAGTAGATATAGTTCTACACAGATCAATAGAGATCGATTAGCAATCATAGTCTTTGTAATCTGTAACCTAGGCAGATTCAAGTGATAATATAAAGTTCTTTTGTGATTCTTAATATTGTTCTTCTTAGCATTATTGATTAGTTTCCGCATAATCAATAGTGTTCAAATCAGTGTTTCATTATTGTTGCTTTAGAATTATCTAAGGGAACAAACCCTTTACAAGCTAAAGGTTAAGATCTATTCAGTAAACGATCCAACAATTATTGTTGGTTGCATTACTAGTATGCCATATTTTTCCCTCTTGCTACATGTTAGAAATATTTGTATTGTTCTAACTCGGTTTTGTAGCCAAGAAACCATAGCTCGATTCCTTGATGCCCTCGAACGAGGGGGAGCACACATCAAGGGGGAGCAATTATTCCGTCGATCTAACTAGCAATTCTCGACGATGTCTTTTTGATTCTACAAAAAGGGGGAGAAATGACATGAAACTCACTAAATACTTGTTTAAAAATAATTTTACATTTAATGAGTTTAAATTTTGTAATCATCAAAAAGGGGGAGATTGTTGATAAAATATAATGCCTAAAAACATTATTAATATTTTTCACATCTTTACGTTTTGATAATCACAAAATATAAAAACGTTCAATGTAAAATTAAACGTAAACAAGTAATTAGTAGTAAATTTTCATTTCGATAATTATATCACTTAAAGGTATGAATAAATAAATGCTTAATGCATTTTATGATCAAAGAAAATTTTTATTCAACCTCAAACTTTTATAAAATGTTGTAAACATTTTTATAAACATTACAAAACATTTTATACAATTAAAAGAAATGTTTTATTCAAAATAAACATTTTGAAATTCAAATTTTCGGACCTAAAACGGCTAGAAAAGTTCCAGAAAATTCCCCCTACACAAAAGACAAACTGGGGAGGCCCTAGCCTAGGGCGGCCCCCTTAAATACACGGGCGGCCCCCTTAATTTTAAGGGGACCGCCCACCTATTTAAGGGGACCGCCCCTAGGTAGACGCTCCCCCAGTTTGTCCTATAAATACTGGACTTTTCCCCACTATTTTCTCACCTTTTGCACTCATTCTTTCTGCCCAAAACAGCCCACATATCCTCTCTAAAATCCTTTGATCATTTAATCATAAAGCTTTGTTTCCAAGTGATCCAAGCTCAATTCCTCAAGTGCAAGAGAAGAATACTTTCATCATCAAGTGAAGAAGTATTACACCTCAAGTGTGTATTGCAATCTTGTTGCATCCATATCACAAATTTATAAATCAATTGTATATCTTGTATTTGTGTGTAGTAGCTAGATCTTGGTGATCTTTGTAAGTATAGTTAGATCGTGGTGATCTTACCAAGTAGTGTTAGATAGTTGTGATATAAGTAGTGTGGTGAAGTGAGGTTGTGAAGAAGTCTTGAAGTTGTGAAGAAGTCGTGAAGTCGTGAAGTTGTGTTGTGATAGATTGGTTCTAGCTAAGATTAAAACTCGACATTTAGTTTTGTGTCGTAAATCGGTGTAAGCAACGTTGTGTACGATTTTCTCCGCCATAAGGGAGTTTGTTGACATAGTGAAGAAAACTCTCGAGTTTGGTGCTCGGGGAGTAGAGTAGGGCGAAGAGGTGCTTCGTTACCGAACCACTATAAATCCTCGCGTTGTGGTTTGATTGTTCTTACTCTTATCTCTTGTCTTACATTACTTTCTCATATCATTCTATTGATTGTTTAGATAAGTATATTGATCATATTGTGCAAGTGTTGAAATCACATAAACTCGAATCTAAAAGTTTACGAACACTTTAAAACCTTAAATTAAAAAGCGGTAAACTATGCAACCCCCTTTTAGTTTTCCACATAGTTATTAAGTAAGATAGTATATGCTTTACGAGGTAGGGAATAGCAAATGTGTGGAAAGTAGTAAACCAACTGGATGTAGAAGCATGAAAGAACTAACATATTGTAAAAGTAAATCAAAATTATCTATTTGTATAAAACATGTGGATTATCTATTTTTGCCAAACATGTAGCATATTTCAGCTAGAAAACAGGTAGAAGGAACATGGATGTAGAAGCATAGACGAAACTTGGGTAAATTTATTGGGAGGGCCGAATGCTATATACATTAATTTGGGAAGACCATATTGTAAAAGTAAATCAAAATTATCTATTTGTATAAAACATGTGGATTATCTATTTTTGCGAAACATGTAGCATATTTCAGCTAGAAAACAGGTAGAAGGAACATGGATGTAGACTAGAAGCATGAAACAACCAAGGTATTCTAAAATTAAATTAACAGGTTGGGTATCATCTATTTCTACAAAACCTATGGCTTATCTATTTCTATAAAACATGTAGATAGGCTAAGATAACACCTGTGGCTTATCTATTTTTTTTATAAAACCTGTAGCATATCTTTTTTATTTAGATTAAGCATCTTATACTAATAGATTAAAAGCAAACTTTCAATTCATCCATGTAAACTTAACAATCATGACAGTAGCACAACCATATTTTTACCAACATTATTTTAGTCCGATCTTCACCACATTCAAAGTATTTCATCAAAATTCTCTAATCTTTAATCCAAGAAATACAAAATCCAATTAGCAAAACATACTAAAATATACAAAAGCTGCAATCTTTAACGATTTTTTATCACCCATATAAAAATCAAAATCAATACATATTATCACATCATAATTTTGTCGGAACTAGACACCGTTGCCGCCGTAATGCTACTTATATAGTTTATGGGTTTTTAATGAACATAACATGTTACGAGTGTTTTGCAATTTCATTTTGATATTTTATCGTTCTATTTTGAACGTCACACGAAACACTTACCACAATATTGCATATCGTTAATTATCCGCCTCTAGGAATTTCTGCCGCTATGCGCGGGTGCTCGCCTATCCTTCATAAAAACATACACCGAGTAGAATTGGGCCAGCTTATTTTCAAATCCATTATCAAAACCCTAATCCAACCAAAGCCACTCTATAAATAGAACCATTTCCCATTGTGCAAACCATCCCTTAGTCTTCTTCCAACATCGACATGGTGGCAACCACACCCACCATATTCTTCATCCCTAGAATTCAGTGAGTGTTCTTTTCTATTTCTATTTAGTTTTGGTACTTCAGCTGATTCATTTCTTATGCGCTTTTTTCTGTTTTTTTAACTAATTAGCATCAAGGTTACTGCATTGGCATGTCGAGACAGGCGTGTATGTACATTTGATATCATCACTCGATCATTGTTCATTGCTTTTCGATTATGATATAAGGTATGTACGCATCTACATGGTTTGTTGACTTGTTCTTTCTATTGTTTTATGTATTGACATGCAAATGAGATCGTCATTTTTTCTTTGCAGATGGTTGAAGCCACTATAGTACTCGGAAACATGATCATATCGACCATATCCGCCCACTCGTTTCGCATCTACTCACTAGATGCGGCTATCGACTATGAAAAACAAGCGTAGCTCTGAACAATCATATCGACCATATATGTTGGGAGCAACCTGTGTACAAGATAATTACAGAATAATGATAGAAAAATAATCTTATAATTAGGATAATCTTGTTACTTTTTTATTCTTACAACAAAGTCGTGAAAATTTGTGTTCTCATACGATTTTTAAGCAGCGATGTGTTAGTGACACTACCAAATGAAATTTCTTTTATGTAGAGTAACTATCGACTTTACTGCAAATTCTTGGTGTAAAGCATGCATGTACAATGAATAAAATTTATAAACTAAATAGTTATGATACTTGTGTATGGTGTTTTAACTTTAAATTTTTATTTATGTGTTGATACTTGATATTGAGTCTAAATACTGCAATTAGACAGTATACATTTATTTTACGACAAACTAATATAGTAAGTTTGACATTTATGGCAGCGAGGACTAACAGAAGTTGCTGACACGAACCTTAACCGCGCTCGGACTTGAACCACAACTTTTTAGCGATGCCTTTCAACCATATTGAATAATTACCGCTTTAACAAACTGGACAGCCCGCATAACCTATGATTTTTAAAATGGATCATCACACAAACAATATGTATCTGCAACTAAAACACTAACAACAAATTGTTAAAAAATAATTTAGAATTTTACTTCAACAATTTATCTTATTCAAAATCGTATTTAATATATCCTTTTTGACCTGCTAAATAACCATGGACACTCTCACTCTTGTTCTAGGTGAAGCAACACCAATTTATTTAGATTACTAGAACATCACTCAACTTTTTTAAAAGACTAACCACCCGCGCATACAGATGAGTCAAACATCACCTAAACATATTGGCAACCGACAATTGGACATTTACACAGATAGATTATAGTTTTCTTTTTCTTTCATTTTGGTATACATGGGTTTCCGACTTGACATTGCGAGCCTAATAATCACAGGGCGACTATCCTTTTGGATAGCCCGGAGTTGGCGTAGGTGAACATATGTAGCCAATGAGGGATTAATTTTCTTATCAGGGTTCGAACTCAAGACCTCTAGGCACTTTTGTCCTAAAAGGCTAAACTCTTACTACCAAGTCACCCCATTAGTTAGATAGATTATAGTTTTAGATCTACGTGTGCGCACGGAGTTTTGGGATGAATTTTTGCTTAGGGTGTTTTTACATGTTCGATAAGCGTTGAGTTGTAATATTGTTATTGTATCATTCACTAAGAATTATTTTTGGGTAAAGAGTTTTCACCCGGTAAATATATTACTCCAAAAATAGTTAAGTACATAGGATGTAAGTGAATTCTCACATCTCAATCGGTTACATAGGCAGTAAAGCATACATAACACGACATAACTACTCCTATCAAAGGAAATGACCACATAAACACTAGCTTACATTTGACTCATAAAGACACCAAACATAAACTATCTTCACTAGCTTACATTTGACTCACATTTCACACGAAAAACGTACCACAATATTGCATATCTTTAATTATCGGTCGCTAGGGATTTTTCGTGCGTGCACGGGTATTCGCCTAGTATATAAAGTAAGAAGCTCTATCATCTATACTACTCTATAAAAGTGAAAAGTGAAATTGTGAAATGTCAAATATGGAAATGTGGAATGTGGAATGTGAAATGTGAAATATGAAAATGTGGAATGTGGAATGTGAAATTCTCAATACTATGGAAAGTGAAATGTGAAATTAGTCCACTCCAAAGTTTGCCGAATTGTTATTCATTTGCATTATTCTTGAAACTATTCTCGGAAATGTTAGAATGTTAATTTAGGTAACCCTTTCAATTTCAATCACACACAATGCATTCCATGAAACCTTGAAACCTATGTTTGGTAATATTGAAAGTTGAATCTAATTTCAATAATGTTGAAACTTGAAAATTACACAGCTTGCACCAACCGAATTCACAAATGTTGAAACTGCATATGTGCGCAACCTATTTTAGGGAAAGATGTTCACATTTACATTGATCATACCAATATCACAATGGCTGTCACATTTACGTTGACAATTGTGTATTTGAAGTTCAAATTTTAAATCAACCTAATGCCTATAAAACCAACCACAGTATTGCATACCGACTCCCCGACCTCCCCCACGCCCGGCCTCACCATCCTTCTGTCGAAACCCACGCCTCCACCGAGAGACCACCCACCACGACTAACGAGTCCAACAGTCACCATCAAGGTTTTTTTTTATGTTTTGAAATATTTGTTTGAGTTTCTTTATAATAGATTTATGATTATTAATCTATTGATTTAATTAATGGATCTATGTTTTTATTGTTTTTGCGTTTTTCTTCACAGCCGGAAAGTTGCTGCCGCCGCCGTTGCCTCGCCGGAAACGTTGTTGTCGCCAATGCAGGCACGCCGGAAACGTTGCTGCTTACGTTGTAGCCTCGCTGGAAACATACTATTTACCGTTACAAAAACGACAACCTGCATTGCCGTTTTCATCGTGGGCATACGCGAGTCTGTTTTATTCGGTCCAGTGTGTTGCCCATGGTTTTTTTTAATAAGAATAGCAATACGTGCTTCAAATTTTATTTGTGAATGTGTTGTTTCAGTGGCATCCGTGATTTGTGTTCGAATACGAATCGCACGAAATCTGAAGTTTACTCAAATAGTAAGAAATCAATTGCTCATTTTCAATTTTCAACCATAACCCTAACTTATTTAACTTTTTATTTTATGTGTTGTTTTGCAGTTATGTGGAGGTGGTTTTGGATAATTAATTCATGGAATTTGTAAGCTTAGTAAGTATCTTAATTGTAAAAATGGTGAATTTCGCTGTTATGGAGTATAAAGTTTTTTGTATGTTCATGTGATTGATGGGGTGTTGGTGTTTTAACAATCACATAGAGGGATTTTGTTTGTTGTAGTTTGTAAGTCCGTATGTTTGTGCTCAATGGAATTACGGGTTAGTTTTAAATTTTAGGTGTTTTTATTTTTATTTTTAGATGGTCAGAATGTTTCATGTTTTCATGTTTTTGCTTATTAATTGGTTTCTGCAAACAGTGGGTTTCCAATTTGGTTACACTTCATACCAGGAATCGTGTTTCGAAAAGATAATGAGCCTTTTAAGGTTTATCTATAGTTCTGTTGAAGTTAGTATAGGAAATGTCGTTGTTTGGTAAACAACTACTTAACCAAATGCATATATTTCAGGCCGAAATGAAGCGGTTTACAACCAATGTAGTTAGCCTCTTAAAGGACTTTAATCTTTATGCATCCCAAGGTGGACCAATAAACTTATCACATGTTAGTTTATATACAAATGCTCATTATCTGTTTTTGTAAAATTGTATATTTTATATTTTACATATGAAAGATTTTTTTTCTGTTTTTGTGTGTAAATCATGATGACAGATTCAGAATGAGTATGGTAACATTGAGAAAGAATATGGCCTCGCTGCAAAAAATTACATCAAATGGCCAGCGAGTATGGCGAGATCCTTAAATACAGGTAGGTGTACTTGGTTCTTTGATACTGTTACCATTGAATCAGGAGCATCGTGTTGCTGACACATAACCAATATCGTTTTTGCAGGTCATGAGTACTTTATAAGAAAACAATGCGGATGACATCTCCTGCTTAATGGCAACTGCATAAGCCTTTTTAGTTAATGTTCCTTTTTTTAACAAAACTTATTATCTACTCATATAAAATAGTGTATCTCTTTAGCCATTTGTAACATCTGAGAAGACAAATTCTAGAGATACCAGATATGAGAAAAGTAGTAGAACGGGTTTAAATGTATGTTTAGGCATTTTTTGAGCACTTATGCGAATATATTCACTATCTAAAAAGCTGTTTATAAGTGGTTCCTATTAACTTAATCTTCAAGTACATGATTTGCAAACTTACTAGGAAATTGTTGTGCATGAGTAAGGTACCCTTTAAATAATCAGTGGTTCTTTTCAAATGTTCTTTCAATATGTGATATTTGATTAGATTAATAAGAGTTGAACTGGCCAAATTCATGCTCTATCCCGTTGAAAAGTATGGAAACATTTTCTATACTTTTAAGGATCGACAAAAAGTCTTCTAGCAAGACACTAAGAAATGATAAGAAAAGTTAATAAAATGTCATGACTTTGAAATATTTTTGGTGTGACAGACTATAAAAAGTCCATGTCTTTTTTACATATGAAAGGTACATCATTCTTATTATAGGGGAAGTGTAAAGGTATTTGGGAGGTATACATGTTTGTGTCATTCTTTTTTTAATTTCATTAATGGTTTTGTATAAGTTAATAACTACAAGCCACTAAGGACTTCTGAGACTCTTATCTCACGAGAAATTCTATTTTGGTAAATGTTCCTCTTTTTTCTTGATGCTACTTCTGTGAACATAATTTTAGAGCTATTACCTGATGTAGATTATGTAAATCCAGGGAAGCTGTCCAAAACGGCTCAAGATCAAGTCCTAAGTGGCATGGGATTATGAGGCTACCATATAGAAGATCAACACGGTCAAACGTTGGTGTCACCGAAAATGAGCTACTTGCGAAAAGAAAGTGGATGAGAAACCAACACGAGAGTGTAAAGATCATGACCCCAGACAGTTGCCAAATACAAGTAAAGACACATCTTGGACTTGCATTAGACTACCAAAATACATGTAAAGATCACGGACTCAAATATATTTGATGTTTTATATATTTTCTAAGATGTCGTATTCAGACCAACAAAAAGAGGAGGTTATTGATAGAAAGCGTGGTATCAAAGTACGGCACGAAATTGAAGAGAACGTCGTGATATGTAATTTGGTACAAATTAGTTTTCGCCGTGTTCTCTTTTATTTCCCGTCGTTCTTTATGCACGTCTGTTGTATCGCCAACATCCGCTTTTTGTTGGTCTGAATACGACATGTTATGTTATGTACTTGCTTTTCTCGGGTTTTTGGCTTTCATATGTTGTTTATGAGCTTAAGAGGTTTATCCGAGTTAAGCTATTTTTTGTACGATGCTTGGAGGAGAGACTCTGTTAGTGTCATGTTAAGTCATTTGGCTTTGGTTGTACAGTCTTTAGCTAATATCGCTGGTGTTGGTTATAGTAAGAATGATGTACAATATTACTTTCTTTTTTCTTTAACTAAATGTGCTACATATCAGTTTATTTATGCCTCTTGATCTTTATATCCAGGTGTATATGCATACTGCTCTTTTTGGTCATGTCGGTGGCTTATCGCCGACATTTCATGTTTACCCAAATCCGAAGCTAAGTCAGTTTAATCAAATGTCCTTTGAAATGAAGTTAAACACCGCCGCAATGCGCGAGGGAAAAGCCGACTTGTATATACTAAAGACTCGATCAAGATGAAGTTTTCACAATTTGAAATCTGTGAAAATTTTGAATTTAAAGTATTTTGAGTTTTATAAAGCATTGAATTTTATATGTTTTCATTTCTTTAATATATTTTTGAAACACTTTTTTTATGAAAGATATTGGTTGATTTGGTTCATTGAGCAATTTTGTAAAACTTATACAATTGTAGCAAAATTCTTAATAATTTAAGTTGTACGGGGAAAAGCAAAAGAAACGCACCGGGAAGTGAAATGACAGACAAAATGTAAAAAGCAACTATTATGGTAGTCTTGACTATCCAAATTAATGGTTCAGACGTTTTATACTACTAGTTGGTTACCCGCGCATAGCGGTGGTAATAAAAAATTTAATAACTCAACTTTTTACGCAATTTCTTACCCGCTTAGTAATTTCGTTTCACAACACTTTAAATGTATGTGTTCGTTGTATGTGTTCGTTTGGGTTTCCCGTAGCTTTCCCGCAACACCATATTAACATCATCATTCTCGCATGTAAAGAGACAACACACTCTTCGAAAGTATATAATTTTAACATATCAAGTTTATATTTAATTAAGATTAAAGTTGTAAAAAATATAAATCTAACATAAAATAAATCCACTAAAAATATAAAAAACAAAAAAAATTATAAAAATATAACAAAATGTATATTGAATTAAATAACACAAAATTTAAAAAAATATAGAAATTAGATCAAAATAAAATTAAATTGAAAAAAAGATATTTCAATTTGAAAATAAAGGTGATTTTTTATTCAAAATGTGACACATGTCACTTTTTGATGTGATTCCAAAAAATGAGATGGATGGTCAAGATTGCACCTCCTTATCTTAATTTTCATGAGTCCCACATTGTAAATGCTTTATATAGTAAGTATAGATTACTCCGCCCTTTCCCTCATAGTGATTTAAAGTTTGTCAATTCAAAAATTGTCCAAGACGCATGACACACAAGATGCAAAATGACATTTTCATACATAAAAAACTTTCACTATTAGTGTTTTGACATCTAAAAAATATAAGCTACATTTTCACACATATTTTTCTTATCACAATACCAAGTTATTTTATATATCGTGTCGATTTTTATTATTACATTAATCATCTACTAAACGAGTATTTGTGCATAGCATTATATGTAGTGATATTTTGGTTTAATATTCTGTGTAACATTTTATGTTACCAAAATATCACTATACCTATCCGCCGCTATAACGTGAATCGACTTACTAATATTATGTTTGGACTTTTTTATTTTGACCCAAACCATAACTCTTTTTTTAATAGGCCGCTATTGCATATCGTTAATTATCACAATGTTGCATATCGTTTTTTATTTTGACCCAAACAATTCTATTGTGAATGTTATACGAAAAACGTACCACAATATTGCATATCGTTAATTATCGGCCGCTAGAGATTTTCCGTGCGTGCACGGGTATTCGCCTAGTTCAATATAAGTAGAATTTATTTTTCAGGTGAGAATTATAATCTTATACTAACTTGCAATTATATGATTTTGGATTGTACAATTTTCTATATTTTCAAATCTGTACTTACAAAGAGAAGTAAAAAAGATAGAATATCCAACAACACTCTACAGTATGCATAGACAACGAGCCATTTAAGAAGCCAAGTATATAGTGAAGTATTTATTGAGTTTGAGTTCAATGCCCCCGTCTAAGTAACGATAGGAATCTACCTGATCCTTTCTCTGTCCGTCGTTCCTCCGCAGTTTCAACCTGGAAAAAAAACCCATTATGCCTTGGTTAGTTTAATGTGGCAAAGTATTAAATGGGTCAGATTGTGTTGACCCGCCAACACTTTTTTGTTCATTTTTTAAAATTAATATATTAAATACACGATTTTAATTAAAAATATATATATTAATACAATATTAAATTATGAAAAATACAAAAGCAACCAAACTATATCAACGACCGGTTCACTCTATGACTTTCAAATTATGCATCCAACCTACACATGTCACAATATCATTGGTATTCTATGTAATAAATTAAATATAAAATAAATAATATTATACGTTAGGTTGAGTTGTTGATAAATGGTGAAAAAATTGAGATTGGTTGTATGTATATATGTGAAGGAGTAAGAAAATAATATTTTAATAAGAGATTAAGTTGGGAAAAATTGTGAATAACTTGTAAGCAATTTATATTAGTTGTAAGCACTCAAATACATTTGACCCAATTTATTTTTTTTGATAACTTTGTAAAGCTGCCCCATTTGACCGGTTACAGGTAAATGCCTAAATTATTTACTGTGCTTGTTTAACCTGGATTTTATATGGATTTCACAATGCGGGTTCAGTTGTATATATTTCACTAAGGATTTTTTTGTTTAATCTTAAGTATATATGCATCTGAGTCTATATTTGATTTGTATTCTATAAGTTTGAAACATCAATCTTTATTGTATATAATTTTAGGGTGCTACTATTGGTATCCTCCTGACCCACCGAAAAGTACAAATGTTTTGTACTTTTTATAATTTTCAACGTACTTTTTTCTCAGTTTATTGTGTAACACAGTTTTTTATCAGTTTCTGTTCAGTATTTTTTGTCAGTTTAATACTTTTGACTTGCTAAACTTTATATTTAACGTTCCGCATTTTCCGTTTCACAGTTTTATAATATAACCAAAATTATAAAAATTTTAAAAAAATTAAAAAATTAAAAAACACAAAAAAACAAAGGGGGTACATATGGTGTTTTAAGGGGATACCAATAACATGAACCATAATTTTATACTTTTACCAAATATTTATTTGAGTAAACCACGAAAACCTCTGTGTGTGCGCCGCGCGCGAGTGTGATAATTCGCCTGTCACTTAGTATGTCATAACAGTGTCTCCATTTTTTCCCAATAGTTGAACCATTACTGAGACTATGAAAAATACCAATCCCAATGATTGTGATAACTAAATAAACAGCCTTACTTTATGGGTTCCTTGTCTCTCTCATCAAGCTTGTTGAGTATTTTCGGGTTTTTTGCATACGATCATATGCATTGGAGAAAAGATTCCGGTTTCGCCACCTTTTGCAAGATCAAGCACTGTTTGTAGCAACATTTCTTGAACATCAACTGTACCTTTAGCCACAATTCCATGCTTTTCTAGTACCACAACCAACATATGCCTCCTACATATATCGAATCTTCCCTTTTGCAATCTAGCCATGGGTTCGCGGGTGGTTTTGCTAAATCCTTCTCCTTGACTACCTCAAACCCGACTTTTTTAGCAGTCTCAGCTATGTCAGTGTAACTCCTTAGCCCTGGCAAGGCGTTACCTCTCTCGATTCCTTGAATGATATCCACATGCTTTGGTTTTTGAGCACGATACATATCCGTAGTCACCCATTCGTACGACATACATCGAACCAGGCTTCAAAACCCTAAAGATTTCACGGTAAACATCCTCGAGTTTAGGTGCATGGAAGTCGCGTCAATTGAGTATGCCCCGTCAAAGCTTTCATCTTCAAAAGGCATTTCAAGAAAGTTACCACAAACGACTTGGCATTGTTTGTCCATTCCGGCTTTTTGGTTATAAGCCTTGGCTCGGCTCACTTGATACTCATCGTAATTCCAACAACATTGCAACCCGAATGGGCAGCGATTGCACGCATGGGGCCTCCAACGCCACATCCTACGTCTATGATCTTTTGGCCAGGTTTTACATTAATTAAGTCTACAGCCATTTCTTCATGGATTCTAGCGGTTTCAGTTTTCGATTTTCCAGGGATTGAAGGTGAAAAATGAAAAGATTGACCCCAAAGGTACTCATACATATCGGTTACTAGGTCATAGAAGACGTTCACGAAGTTGGGGACTTTTTCATCTTTCTTAATCTCACTAGGGTGGCTGAAAAAAGACGCGTACTTGTTGTACGTGTCTTTGACTTTTTCACTGTCGATGGAGCCAAAGGCCACATCAGTTACAGCACGTTTTCTTTTCTCATCGGTTGCTCCAAACATGGAGACTAACCAATAAAGGCCGACAGCAAGGACAGAAGCTGTGCACACTAAGGCGATGGAATCCATGAGAGTGAGAGACGGTGAATGAAGAACTAGCATAACAAGTCTGAGTTTATATAGGGGTCGAGTCGTGTAACAAGATTTTTTGTTTAGTTGGTTAATCTAGTACAAACTGAATTATTTTGCCACAGTACAAGGTTTGTTGCTGGTAAATAATACTCGTAGTCAACTTTTTTACCCTACCCTACATACACTAGTTGGTTACCCGCGCATAGCGGCGGTAATAGAAAATTTACTAACTCATCTATTTACGCAATTTCTTACCCGCTTAGTGAATTTGTTTCACAACACTTCCAATATATGTATTTGTTTGGGTTTCCTGTAGCTTTTCCGGAACATCATATAACATCATCATTCTCGCATGTAAAGAGACAACAACACTTACTCACTCCGAAAGTATTTGTTTTAACTATCAATTTTATATTTAATTAAGGTTAAAGTTGTAAAAATAACAAAAAAAATAAAATCAACATAAAATAAAACCCATTAAAATTGTAAAAAATAAAAAAAATTATAAAATCATATCAAAATATATTTTGAATTAAAGAGCACAAAAATTTTAAAAAAATTGTTGAAATAAGAATCAATAATAAAATTAATAAATTGATAAAAAATATATTTCAATTTTGAAAATAAAGGAATTATTTAATCAAAAGAGACACATGTCACATTTAGATGGAATCTCAAAAAAAAGAATGGAAGGACAAGAGTGCAACCTCCTTATTTTAATTTTTAATAGGTCTCACATTATAAATGTTTTATATAATAATATAGATATAGATTAACAGTCTTAATTAATTGACTTTGTTGAGTATATACAACAGCTAAAGATAGGCTTTATGTCTCAAGTCATCAAATTCCAATTCACTGGAGTATTATTCCAATGTGACGATTAAAAAGGTACATAATCACTGAAACAAGCAAGTAATCATGATCATTTCTTGTGTCCAAGGGTAAAAATAGTAGGGTGCTACTATTGGTACCCCTGCCCGCTAAAAAGTACTAAAAAGTACAAAAGATTTATTTTGTACTCATTTTTTACAGTATAACGCTGTTTTATATCTGGTTTTGCTTCGTATTTTTTGACAGTTTCATGCTTTTGACTTGTTAAACTTTATAATTTTTATTCCGCACTTTCAGTTTCACAGCTTTATAATATAAACAAAATTATAAAAATTAAAAAAAATAATAATAAAGATAAAAAACACCAAAAAAACATAGGGGGTACAAATGACTTTTTAGGGGGTTACAAATAACAGAAGCCAAAATAGTATCATTTGTGTTTGTGTACCTTTTTTTGACAGACGAGAACTTTAGTTTTGATCTTTTTAATTGTTGCATGAAATCATTAATTTTGCCATATAAAAATATCATATATATAAATATATTCATTTAAAATATATTGTGAATCATAAATCAATAATCACTTGCCCCTAGTATCTTTTTTGGAACATAAATAACTAATTGTTCTAAGATCAACAAAAAATACACAGTTAGATATAATATGGAATGCATAATTTGCAGCTATCTGTACTACTCTATAAAGGAAATTCGTGAAAAATGAAAAGTGAAAAGTGAAATGTGAAAAAATGTACAAGTCTTATAAACTAAATGTACAAGCTTTGTAAACTAAGAATCTTGACATTAAATTTGTGATGAAAACTGAATTTTATTTTCGGAAATGTTGAATATGGCTGGAGGAAAAACATACACACAAAAAAAACACACACTTCACAATCTCATCTCAAAAAACAAAAAGACTCTCACCTCTCCACCAACACAACTCTACCACCACCGGATACATCCAACACCACCGGATATCTCCAACACCACCGGGACTCACACCTCCACCAACAACCCACCGAACCAAATCATCGCTGAAGCCCATCCCTCCGCCGAAGCCCACACCTCCACTAGGGATGGCAACAGGCGAGAAAAAACCCATAACCCATGGGTACCCGCACGTAAATGGGTGGGTAATCCCGTTATTTTTCACCCACGGGTGGGTTGTGGGTGAAAATTTGTACCCATCGGTAGGTGGCGGTGGGTGACGGGTAATGCATACCCATCATGGGTGTACCCATTTAAGAAACCCACGAGTGTACCCGCCTAAATACCCATGGGTGTACCTCTAAACCCATTTGTGTTAAAATAGAATTTATTATACTACTTAAATATTTGTGAGGTTGTTGGTATATATTTAATAACTACCAAGATGTCTAGACAACACAGTAAACTAACAATTTTTTTGAGTTACATAAGACTAAAAGATGAATATAAAATATCAAACTCTCAAAGATATATACATGATATATCTCAGTTCATGTATGCGATTTGGTGTTGTGATGATTAATTTTTCTAGTTTCAGACATGTCATTAAGTATTTTGCGAACTTGGTATTTAAAAATTGATATGATCTCTTTTTACCTAGTTTCATAGTTAGTTTACATATCATTGTTTTATGATTTTTGTTCTATTTCACAAACCCATGGGTTTACCCACGGGCGATGGGTACCCACAGGCATGGGTATGGGTAAAAAGTTGTACCCATTGATGGGTGACGGGTGGGTGGCGGGTGAGAAAAAAATCACGGGTTCGGGTGACGGGTTTGATGAACCCATACCCATTACCCACGGGTGCCATCCCTAGTGAGATATGCCTTGAAGTCGACTTGGAGCCTGACGAATGGATCAAAGATAACGGATGCTCTAAACATATGATGGGAAACCAAAAGCTCTTCTCCACTTACAAGGCATACAATGGAGGTAACGTCATTTTTGGTAGTAATCTTCGCGGTAACATCATTGGTAAAGGTACAATTTCTAATGACTCTCTTAAAATAGATAATGTAGAACATGTTGATAACTTAAGATTTAATTTGCTAAGTATAGGACAAATATGTGACAATAAGTGTAGAGTAACTTTCTCTGAACATGATAGTGAAATCACTAAGGACGGTAGAGTCATAGGTAGAGGAATTAGGAAGAAAGGCTTATATGTGATGAAATTAGGAAATAAGCCAAAGGATCAATGAAAATTCCACATTGTGGCATAGGAGATTTGTAGAATATCTTATCACAAGTATGGAAGGATTCGGCTTAGAGTTTTAGAGAGAGAAAGAGATGGTTGGATGAACACTTAGAGAGAGAAAGAAAAATGGAATATTAGATTAAATGTAAGTTTGACAAATGAACAACCAACACCCTCTCCATGTATGGAGAGGGTTTATAT